>VCRD01001152.1:53466-68893 GCA_006783055.1 Trinorchestia longiramus | reverse complement strand
TGTAATTTCCTTCACAAATTATTGTCGCGAATTTTGCACGCCACAAAGTTCACGACACTTCATGGGTAAAAAGTGAAGGTTACTTAATCTTATTTATTTACTTTAAATCAAGGAGCACTTTAATATTTTTACATTTAAGTAATTTAATTATTTAATTTTGACGACTTGACCGTCAACAAAAAAAAATGGTTAGGGTTTTTTAAGAATAAAGTAGCAATATTTTTTTTATAAAATATTATTCGGAATTCGCATAATTTATCCTTGAACAAAATATAAATTTTAGGGGTGCGGAGCGAAAAAAGGTTGGGAACCCCTGGACTAGATGCTATGTAACTGAAGAAGGCAAGAGGAATAAAAATGTATAAGCCACAAACTCACCGTTGGACAGAGGGAACCCGTTGCACGTAGAACTTTTCAATCTCTTGGCAGGTGTTTCATCGTCACTGAGCTCTGTAAAATTGAAAGATTAGGAATACACAAAAGTTTCCGGGGAAATTCCTTGGATTAGATTTGATTTGATATTATTATAAGGCTTAGTAGACAACACGTGAAAAATTCACGTGTTTTTCACTGAATGTTTTCGTTGGATTTGCCAGTGGACGCGGGTTTCACGGTTTCTACATCGAAGGACGTGCCTTTGGTATCCACAATACAATGCTTATAACACATGTATACTCGTTCCATTGAGAAATCAATACTTAGCATGAGATAAAGACATTTCAATATGCAGTATTTCGACTTTGAAGCATCTAATCTAATACTAACAATGACCGTCTTGTGTTTATATATTTATTTATATATTTCGTGTCACGCTCTTAAGAATAGATACGAAGAAATTAGCACTGGCGGTCTTGGTTTCAGTTCACTAGTAAATTAATACACTCGTTTTCGCTGTACAAGTGCATTATCATGAGTCACTTTAAAAAAAATTAGAGAGATCCAGAGCCTTATATAATCGAGTCCGTATCGTGGATACAGAGTTCGGCGGGGTATTGCATATTACAATATACACACACAAGCTCGCAGTTGCTTTCAGTAATGCTGAATTTCTGTATCTAGGATATGACACGAATGGCTATAACTACTTCTATTGCGACTCAAAAATATTGTATTCTGTTTATTATACACTAGATTTGCCATCATTATTGATGGCACGGGTACACTAGTATATTTCAGAAACTATATTTGCCATCGTAATTCAGAAATGAAGTTGCATGGTATCTCGTCTTATCACTAGTAAACCCACACGTAAAAATTCGCGGATTTTTACTGAACATTTTCGATTGGTGGGTCAGTGGACGCGGGCTTTGCGAAGGAAATTTCACATTGAAGGATGTGCCTTTGGTCTCCAAAAAACAATGCCTACAACGCATTTATACCCCACCGAATTTTCTCCTATTTAAATCCTTCAGAGCGTGACAGAAAGACGGACCAAGCAAGCAACAAACTGTTATTATTTTGTGGCATACACAGTTTGTTGCTTGCTTGATTCATCTTTCTGTCACACTCCTAAGGATTTAGATGGGAGAAAATTCAGTAGGGTATACATGTATTGTGGATATCAAAAGCACATCCTTCAATGTGGAAACTCCTTCGCAAAGCTCGCGCCCACTGGCCAATTAAATAAAGAATTCAGTAAAACATGCGTCAATTCTGTCACATGTAGGTCTATTAGTTTTTCTTCAGTAATAGGAAGTAATGGGTTGAACTGACACAGATGGAGATACAATATATATTATATAGGGTGGACAATAAATAAGGTACCTCCTCAGGTCCGTAGCACTGCTACGCTGGCAGCACTGATATGATTTATTTTTGTAATTGTATTTAAAAAGGTACCTCACTTGTGGTCCACCCTGTACATATAAGTAAATAGATACAGTAAAATTCTATCTTCATACCCTCAGAAAGCAAAACATTTCGATGTCAGTTTGGAAATAAATGCAAGATATCTTTATGCCAAGTTGTAATAGCCTGAATGACTCTCAGAATGCTAGTTGTACTTTTGTTCACCAACCCTTCGAGCAAGCCCATTACCATATTTCCCTCCAAGGTGGAGCTTTTTCTCTTAAGTAGGAAACTCATACGAAGCAATTGGGTTGCTTTTACCCGGTGAAACAGATGGGCAATTGATAATGTAATGCGTGTCTTCAATCATAAACGCAAAAAAATACTTTCACATAAACTAGTAACAGCCTCAGGAGGCAAGCAGCCCTGGTCCTCGGCACCAATATCTCAAAGCAGGAGTTCGTCGAAATGCAACTCACTAAAGGTCTATCAAAGAAGAAAACCACTGTGACTTCATTGCTTTCACTTCTTACAAACCTCACGTAGATTTCTTGCACGCATAGTTTGCCCTCACTGGAATGCTTTTATCTAAACTGCAACGAACTTAATATACAACTTTTTCAGCAAATACCCTTACCTTTAACAGTTCAGATTTAACCCGCCTAGGGTCGCTGTATGCACGCGTAGCGGCATAAACAGACTTCCTCGAATATGAGGTCCAGGGGATTTAATACAATAATTTAAATTGAACATAAAATTTAAGATCAAAACTTCACTGACCGTCATGCACGACTATGAGGGGTTTGAAGACTTTTACGGAGGATTCCAGTGACTTCGAAGTTTCAATAGCGAACTGGACTCTTTGAAGACGGGTCTGTAACTAAAATGGTAAAGCAGTCGTTAGCATGATGGCAAGTGGACAGCAATGTTAATCATATGGGAAGTTTTGACCGATACCTGCTGGCGCAGAGATATAGTTGCATTTATCAAATTTGTCCAGTCACTAAATCAACAAAAACAAGATTTGCTCTATAGATCACATAATATATTTTCCAAAATATCTAACCTTTACTGAGTCAAATAATAACTAAAATTTAATTTCTTTGACACGCTTCCCACGAGTGAGAAGTCCAAAAAGAACATTATACGATGAACTTCCCGATATAAGGAACATACTTCATTCATTTGCAGTTACTTGTATAGAGAAATAAAATTACAAATCGGTTCCGAGTCCGTTTCATAATGAAGATTTTGAAACCAATAATAAATAAGTCGAGATATTGTTAGGGGGTCAGAGGAACATTTTCATATTAAAATAAGTGTTACTGAAATACCTAAGTACTGAAGTAAAGTACCAGCCATTGATTTACAAGACATTCTCCGAACAACACCACACTTTTCCAAAACGAATACATAACTGCAGCGGAGCCACTGGAGTTTAAGGAGTCAAGTATCCAACAATAGGTAGGCATCACAAGTTATTAATTAATATCGTGAATTAACTTAACGAGAAAGGAACTAAATAACTAAATGAATTAAAATTTATTTTACGTCTTACAAATCCATAAACGAACATAGTTCAAAAATTTGAAAAGTATGCTTTCGGGTTTAACATGTGCTTGATAGCAACATCTCAAAACTGAAAAAGTCTATTTGCCACTATTGCTGGCAAGTTACGATAATAACGGATTAACAAGAAATATTTAGGTTATGGTGCCAAGACGAGAGGTGCGTGGTACAAACTTGGAGAGTGTTGAGTTCATGAACTCGCTGCGCTGCACAATATTGCTTGAAGGGTTTGAACAGGTCGTCGCTCTTCGGCAAGGACCTGATGAACGCCACATGCTGCACGATGATCTCCTTCAGCCACAGTGTGTAGGACATGTTTCTGCAAGAGATCACAGAAGACATGCAGTAGCAGAAGAGTTTCGCATTTAATTGATACGAATCAACTCATTAAACTAAAAAATCATTTAGACAAGTTCATTGCAATACTTCGTAGAGGAGGCTACCGTTAACATATTTAGCGTGATCTATACGCGATCCATCCTTTGAAACGACACCCTATTTTTTGGCAAAAGTGTGTTTTCCTACGCTATGTTTTATTATTATCTATTGCGAAGTTAAATTTTCAATATTTTGAAAATTAAAGTCGAAAGAAAGTGGATGGTATCACAGCGAATCAAACACGTTTCACTATATGTACTGCGTCCTGGCAATTGCAGTGCGTACTTAGAAAAAATGTCACGAAGTTCATTGATGAATGTAATTCTCTTAATTTTACTTCTCAGTTTTTATGAGTTGCATGCCTCTCACAGTACCCTCACTTGCCGTTTGCAATGTGTAGTAGTAGTAGTAGTTGTGTGATGTTACCCTTAGGCAATTCTATACATGATCTATTTAAGATAATCAAAGCACAGAACAATTACTCTTTGAGCGAACGACAGATGTCGGCAGTAACTTCTCATGGAAAAGAACGCGTGAAACAACTGGAGTTCTTTCAACGCTTAGGAGCCTGAATATGTAACTTTTGTTAACCCCAGTTTACTCCGATAGTTTCCTACTATTATTGAATAATTGAAAAATGTCCTTGTTGTAAGTCCGATAATTAAACAAAAATTTTGGCTTCCTCCTGTAAGTAGAGTGGTATTCACTGTGACAGCGATGTGTGTGATAAACCATAGTTGTCTTAGTGCCCTTACCTTTCTGAAGGTATAACGATTTCCAAGTATTCTGAGGCATAATACGTCTACATGAAGATAGTGCCACTGATCAGACAATATAATTTCACCAGCTATCTGGCTGAACAAATGAATTTGAAAAACTAACTTGTGCCAATGGGTGTTGAGGAAACCATGCATCTCAGCAAGCAGAGGTCTAATAGCAGCGACGGGAAGACAAGCAACTGTGCGACAGATGACGTCCCTGTTACTGTTGCCCAACACGCGGTGCAGCAGCTGACTATCCCCGCTGTTCAGGCCCTGGTTGATAAGAGACAGCTTGCTTAGATCAGTCGAGCTCGAGCGCGCCTCATTGTCATCAGGCCTACGACGTCAATTTTAGCTCGTCCCAGCAGAGGAATATACTTTGAAATTTCAATTTAAATAAAGTGGAAGAAAATTATTTGAAAAATAACACTTCTGCAAGCCCTACGAAATTAATCAACATAATAGTAATAATAGAACACCAATCGCAACACAAAAAAATCCTGTCAGTAAAATAACGGCTAAGAAATGAGCAGGGATTCTAAAGGTAAAAGAAGAGTTACATAACTATCACGGGGAGACTGCATAAAAAAGTTTGCAGACGTCAAAAAAACTCATACATTAACATTGCAATGCCATCCTTGAAAAACATCGACTGCAGCATAAATTCTTTAAAAGGGTTGCAGAAACTATGGGACATGAAAGTCGTTTAGCAGCCACCTCAGTCATCCCTTCTAGTAAATTATTGTGACAGTCGAGATACACAGAGACTCGCCGATGAAACTTCGGATGCATTTTCTGTTAATAATATGAAATACATACTTCAAAAACTGACTATACCCAACAATCTAAAACAGGGGCAGTTACTTCTTGTAGTCACGGTCAGATATTCATGCGATCCTAAAAATCAAAGAAACCACTACACTACTTTTTCCATACTTCTACCGAGCTTAGCCTAATTGCTGTAACTGGTAATAAAAGTATGGAAAAATATCATTTATCAATATTTCTAAAGAAAACTAATTTAGCGCTGCCATTACAAGTGAAAAACATTCACTAATTTTTGTTGCTCCACGTGAGCTTATAGCGCACTACAAATGAATACCTTGTGCAAAACAGCTACTGAAAAAGAGGTAGGGTAAGTAAGTAGCACTACATGTGAGCAGTTGAATTGAGTGTGTGAAACAATTATAACTATTTTGCACAACCCAAAATAAAGCAAGTGGTTAGCAATCAGGCTGTCCCCCTATGCAGACCTGGAGCAGTAGCTGGGCTTGACTCTTCTTGTTGAGAAGTGAAGCAGAGTCCTCGGTGCTGCCAGGGGCATGCGTGATGTTCATGGCGGTCATAATGCTTTCCATGGGGAGAGTTTCAGTTGAGGTTGCATCTCCCAACGCGTCCTTGTGCTTGCTGGTTGACCGTACCTGCTTAAGGAACGCCCACATTCATTTAGTCCCAAATAGGTGATTTCAAAATACAGTATAAATTACAGAACTTAGAATTATTCACAAATCGCAGTGACGACATTCCACAACGAAAATTTCAAATTTAATTTAAATATAATGAAAGTATAATTCAGTATTTCTGAATTTAAATTTGAAAATTTTACATCAAGCCCAAAAATTTAAGTTCAATTTATAAACTTGACTTTCAACCAAGGAACTTTTTCTTACTAATACTCTCAAGTCTCAACATAGCTTATCGCATTACTTCAGTTTCTGTTAATATTTTTTCAATGGTTATTAGCTCATACTTTTAGTTCATTGCATATGTTATGTTGAGATGGGAAATAAGCCCCACAAAAAACGCAACATCCCTAAAATCGGTTTTCAAGCCCAAGCATCTAAGAAACCATGAAGTCATGGAGTGCAGGTCAAAGTCTCATACAAGCTGGTATCCATAAAATACTACTAAATTCACAAGTGACTATGACTAAAGCCAGACTATGTATAAACTAGACAGTTCCCGTGGAAATTCCACGATTTAGATTCGACTAATTTGAAATTATTATAAAGATGAACGTTTTAAAGATTTACTACGAATTATTGTATTTTGAATGAATATTTTTTATTAGTGTACACAGAACTACCATTCTGTATCTTATCTAATGATAACATGGCCCAGGTAGTACCCGTTGAAATTTCTTGGTTTAAAGTGATAAAATTAGGGATCTATGAAATAAAATGGATTTTTCAGTTTTACTCGTAGTACCATCAGAATCAGAATATTTGTTTTGAATACATACAGAACTTTCATTTTGTATCTTAACTTACGATAACATGGCCGTGTAAGAGAAGAGTTAATAACGGAACAAATGGCGTGTTTTATAGTGATCCGGTGCCTTTGGTATCCACAATACAAGCTTGTAATACATGCATCCCCGTTCTGATTTCAGTTCAATAATTTTTCTTCAGTAATAGATAGGAAGTAATGGGACAGACACACAAATACAGCAAGATTGAGATACATAGTCGATTATGAACTAGCAAGGAACCTTGAGAGGAGGCATCTGGGCAGAGGTGCCGAACGTGGCCTTAGGGTGAACAGCCTGCGTCTCCAGGAGGTGGGCGTTCCTGCGGCTTTTCTCGGCGCTCAGGCGAGTGAAGTCGCCGCGTACCAGTTCCACTTCCCCTTGCAGCTCTGACAGGGTCTGAAACGGAACAAGAAGTGCAAGAATCAACACAAAATTTGTTAAGGCTGCAACATGAATGCTCTGACTCATCCTCAGTTCCCAACATTTAGAGAAAATATACTGCATGTACAATGTTCCCTCACTTATTGCGAGTGTTACGTTCCAGGATCACCCACAATAAGTGAAAATCCGTAATGTAAGGACGCTATATTTATTTTAATATCACGCACATAATAATAATATAATATTTTATAACCAAGCACACGCGATAGTCCGATGCAAACGTGAAATGGAAGAGCGGTGAGGGGAAGTTCCGCTCGAACGAAAGAAAACAAGATGCGACGGTTACTGAGCCAATCAGCGAATGGGATACAGAGCAGCATTCTCTAGTTGGTCGCTTTCCAACAGTCAACCAATCCTGTGTTGTTTACAATCTCACGTCGGCAAGTAGCGTCTCAAGCGGCCGCTGCGCAAATCCTACTGTTCGTTTTTGGTGTATTCATCATCATCGTAAAGACGCCATTTACTGTAAATCGTGTTTTTTTTATGATTGATAATATTCTTTTCCTTTTAGAATTAATATTTTACATATATTTTTATGCATTGTGATTTTTTAACGCAAAATTCATCAAATATATACATTACTGTACAACACGTACTACGTATTGGCAGAACGAGTGCCGTAAAAAACTGCAAAACAGCGAAAATACCGCGATAAATATTTTACATTAATATTTTTTGAAAGCCTGCGAAATAGCGAGTCCGTAATAAACGAACTGTGAAGTAGCGATGGAACACTATTATTAGAGTTCAAAAAGGTCTGAAGTGCGTAAACAAAACATCTAAAATTTCAGTGAAAGTCGTATCGGATTTTTGATGATGATTAATGCTGGAATATTAACAATATAAACAAATAAACATAAAATACGAATTTTAACAATTTTCAGTACTAGAATAACTTTTGGATCTCAACAGGTAATAAAACAGAAAACTGAAGTAAACCTAATTGTAATACACCAAGCATCGTCAGTCAGTAAGAATTTTACTAGTAAGTACATTTTTCGAAGAGCTTATGTTTCTCCACACAAGAAATGCAGAAAAATTCTTCACAAGATGAAGACTTTTTAACTCATACTGAGAAAAACTTACCATTTTTTCAATACGCAAACAACTGCCCTTTCCATATGCGATGATTATGTGAGTTGCGTCCATATGACAGATGCGCTGAATGGGCATCACCGTCTTATGCTCATCATCACTGTACAGCCTGAGAGTGGCGCTCGCCTTCAAAGGCTTTTGGACGTTTGAACTGTGTAACGAAAGAATGTAAATAGAACGATATGCGGCAAACATAATTATACCATTTTCTCTACAGGAAATACTAACTAAACAGAATACGTAACACATTAAAATTTCATCTCTGTTGCATTTATGGGACACTATACTGGTCACTAATTTTCTGATAAAAATGGAAACACTGCAAACGAGGCAACTGTAAAATCATATACCGAAAGCAAACCAATTTACGTGGATATCATTTTGTAACATATTTAACCAGAGTAAAAGAGTTGGCTGAATATGACCATAAGACTCATATGATCTGCAGCGGCTAACCTAAATCAAGTACTCACACATTAAAACATCCACAGAACAAGCGCAGAGTGCCCAGCAGAGACACGACCGCAACATCCTGCGTGGTGGTTCGTACATCAGCCACTTGCTCAGCTGCTTTCAAGACAGATCTAGGAACTTCTAGTGATTGTCTTCCATTGTTGGGGTCATTTGTTGTAAATTTTAAAGGCAGATCCCTGAAAAAACATCATAGAGTTTTATTACATATATGTCCATTCTACAAATACAACTAAAAATCTTACCCAAAACATAACCCATCTATAACTTCTGTTCTCACAACAGCACCGCCAGTACTTCTGATGAGGGTTTAAAACACTACCAGTACACAGACAATCTAAGCAGCACAACTATTCAACTATTTTGGTCTGATCCGATGAGAGCCTTCCTACTTAGTACAAATCTTCTGGTGCAACAAACCATGAGAATTTTATCACTAAAACATTCCCGGTTAAAACACCATGGATCTCCGCAGTGATGCAAGGTATTAAAAATTACTCGTTTAATTTTGCTAAATTGTAGGAATGAGAGTCCATTGGTACCGCAATGATATTTATGATCGAGCTTCTATCAGCTTTTAAAGCATACTATATCTTATATTAACCCTGGAGTACTGAACATGGGTATAGACGTCACTAGTCTCGGGCAAATTATACCCATGTTCAGTGCTCCAGGGTTAATTATTTTGTAATAGAATAACACTGATTTAATTTTTACACCAATTATTTTTTCTATTTACAAGTACATAAAATGACTTGCAATGTCAAGGTTTAATAAATTTGTTATTTCAAACATGGAAAGGCTAAACCAAATTAACAATAAGAATCTCTTTGAGCATTGAGTTATTTCTCATTACCTACACAGGTGGCTACATAAAAATGTAGCAAAGTTGAAAGTGAAACTTTAAAAGCATGCAAAGAATTTTTGAATACATAACCTTGTAATGACTAACAAATGAAATACAGAACTTACCAGATATAAACAAAAATATCATTTTGAGAGGCAGATATCAAATAGAGAGGCTGTTTTGTAACTTTCTGCAGCACAGGGAGGAGGCAAGTGGTTTCTGAAGCATGACCGGTAAGTTTTCGAAGAACTGCCCCTGGTTCAGCTTCATGTTCTGTTATAGATGTTTTTTTGAGCCCATTCCTTTTCTTCTTAAGACCATTGGCCCCAATGTGTACTAGCTCTATGCACTGACTAGACACAGCCAGTACGTTGGGGGTAATTTTGCACATACTCTTGTTTCCACTCACGGAGAATTGTCTGAAATAAAAATAACAGTAAATAACAAATGTCTTCACATGAGTAATTGACCACACAAAGTAGCTTGTCAAGCCGAGGGACTCAGGTTGTAAAAAAAACACTTTGAACAAGTAAAACAATTTGACATTATCAATACGAAAAATGCAAACAGAAGGGCAACAGTGGTTTCAAAAATTGAAGTGAAGAAATGACAGCATTTTTCTAAAGTAAAGAACTAGGAGCATAACCTGTAATACACAGAATACATGAAAAACATTAGAAGTATTAATATGGTAAAGAGGAACTTATTATTGCTGATGATAAATAGAGTACATGGGGACATTGCCAGAAAACACTTCATTGTTGAAGTAGAGTAAAAAAGGTGATTATCCTATCCTATCAACAAAACCATTCTCCCACCATGAAGCACTTAGGCATCCTTAAAAAAAGAATGAGACCTTAAGTAACATGTATTTGAATGTATTCAGTCTGAATTCCCTCTTCGAGAAACTTGATAAAATGTAATCATCAAACACAATTTCATTACCTGAAATGTTTCACATAGCCATGAGGAGTTAACCTTTCCTGGTGAGGTTTCTCCCATAGTGTTAAAATTGCAAGCAATAACTCAAACTGAATAAATGAAACTTAGCTTGAATGGTAAAATAGGTTTTGGAAAATGTACATGCCTAATAATTTCTTGCTTCACAACATCCCAAATGGTTAGGAAGCTGTCACTGGTGAGCACAGCAAGAGCCGAGGCAGACAACCACTGTAGAGAGGTGATGGCCACCTCACCAGATGCAGCTCTCCACTGTCCAACCACTTGACTCTCAGGCAGGTTGTACAAGATGAGTCTGCCATCAATTGTTCCAAGGGAGAGCACATGATATGAGTTTCCATCCTACAGAACAAAAGAAAGTGTGATTAAAACAAAAAATGCATCAAAAATAATTAATAGATGAACAACAGAAGTAAATTTTTATATTTTATGACAAGTAGAATTGTCTACACAATGAAAAAATTATATATTATTGAATTAGATATTATATATATACATATATATATATATATATATATATATATATATATATATATATATATATATATATATATATATATATATATATATATATATATATATATATATATATATATATATATATATATATATGGAAAGACTTGTATATAAATACTTCTCCAAATGTGGTGAAGCATTTTTATAGATTTTTAACATCAACAAAAAAATTAATATTTTAATTTTTTTTACAATTCTGGAGACTTCAACTTCGTCTAAACAATGCTCTGGGCACAATATGTAGGTAACACTTAGTTCCATATTAACTATGGGAATATCATGAGGAATAAAATCAGAATTTAAGTAATAAAATACTTATTTCCCCCAATATGACAAAAATGCGTAGTGGTAAAAAAATAATTTGCACAGAACTTTCATATTAAAAGCTTAAGATTAATTACACATAAGATCTATATGATGACTTTGGCAGGACTGACTGTTTAAGCTCATACATCTCCAGAACATTTATTACCAAATTCATAGCAATTTAATTATTTATTGGCAGCACAGTGTTTATAACTCTCAAAATTAAAAAATTTCAGTTGCCACTATTTGAACCAGTATTTCTCATATCATACAAAAATTATGCATCTTCATAACTTTTAATACAAATGAGATTCAAACATCTCATTATTGACTTAATGGCATTTTTTAGTTTCATGAATCTGACATTAAGAAAATTCACTCTTTAGTAACTAACAACTGCAGAAGCCACCATTCTCACTGAAGACTTTATAATGTACAAGATAAAGGCAAAATAACTTAGAATACATACCTTAATAAGGTGGAGACAAAATAACTTAAAACATACATTAATATGGTAGAGGCAAAATAACTTAAAACATATACCTTAATAAGGTAAAGCAAAATAACTTAAAATACAGACCTTAATAAGGTCAAGGCAAAATAACTTAGAACACATACCTTAATCAATGAATATTGAAGAGCAGAGACAGGAGCAGACAGTTGCTTGGAAGGCTGGTACTCATACATTAACTTGCCATTTTGAAGGAAATAAACTCTGATAGTTAAATCAGGTCCATTTATTGCAAAGAACACATTGTCTGGAGATGAGCAATGTTGCTGACCAATCCTGATGAGAAAAAAATTGTTAACAATAATGAAGAGAACTAATATAGAAAATTTCACATTCCATAAATAAAAAAGGAATTTTAGCAAATTTACAGTATTGATGATAGACTTGATTATGATACTAGGGTTAGCTGATCTAACACCAAAGTAGAGTGGAGCCAATGATGTCTTATAAACTAGTCTATTTTTTGTGACATGCTGAGACACAAAAATCATATAACTAATTCATATGAAACAAAAGAGCCAACTTCTTTCAATGATAATTGATTTGCAAGTTTAACCAAAAGAATAATACATTATACATATATTTACGATACAGTAGTGTTCTTTTCAAATCATTGCTCAGTGTAATGTGTGTCAGCCATAAAATATATAGAGTATTACCTTGGTTAACGAACGCCTTGGATAAAGAACAATTCGGTTAACGACTAACAATTTCGCAAAAAATTTGTCCCGGATAAAGGACAAATTTTCAAATGACGAACAAGACAAAGAACCCATGCAGCATTCCAACCTCAGTCACACTTGAGACGTTGTTGCAGTTTGACATTGCCAGGTTTTTATCCTGTTGCATCTGCATTTTTGTTATTTTAGATCTTTATTTGCATAATATAGCCCTCAAGCATGTTTCCAAAGAAGGTTAAAAGCAAGAGTAGTAGTGTGATGAAAAGGCAAAGGCCAACAATTAAGATAAAGATAGAAATTATTTCTAAGCATGAAAATGGAGTGCGTGTATCTCATGTTCAATGCAGATGAAACAGGTCTGTTTTGGAAGAAAAAATGCCAAAAAGAATTTTTATTATAAAGGAAGAAGTACTGCCAGGACACAAGCCTATGAATGATAGGCTAACTCTTCTGATGTGTGGCAATGCAAGTGGAGATTTTAAGATTAGGCCGCTGTTGGTCTACCATTCAGACAATCCACGAGTGTTCAACAGGAACAATATTATTAAGAACAAATTGTCCACAATAATAATAGCCCCGAAGTAACAATGCCAGATATTTTCATGGAGGGGATTCTCTCACAAAGCAGTAACTTTATCCCTTCCTCCCCACAAAACCATCCACTTATGCCATCATATAGCAGTCAAAAAAGTAAGTTTTCTAACGTTTAAATGATTTCTTTAATATTTTTATTTAACACTCTGTACTGTATTATACCGCATTTCTCATTTAAAATCATACCTATAGGTTATATGTTATTGATGGTGGCGAATCAACTGGGGATGAGAACCAATTATTTCTATTTCTATTGTTGTCTTATGGAAAAAATTGATTCGGTTAACGAATGTTTCAGTTAACAACCAGCTTTTAGGAACGTTTCATCGTTAACCGAGGTATTACTGTATCAGCTATGTACTACAGTGCGATGTGTCAGCCATGTACTGCAGTGTAATGTGTCAGCCATGTACTGCAGTGTAATGTGTCAGCCATGTACTGCAGTGTAATGTGTCAGCCATGTACTGCAGTGTAATGTGTCAGCCATGTACTGCAGTGCAATGTGTCAGCCATGTACTGCAGTGCAATGTGTCAGCCATGTACTGCAGTGCAATGTGTCAGCCATGTACTGCAGTGTAATATGTCAGCCATGTACTGCAATGTAATGTGTCAGCTATGTACTGCAGTGCAATGTGTCAGCCATGTACTGCAGTGCAATGTGTCAGCTATGTACTGCAGTGTAATGTGTCAGCTATGTACTGCAGTGTAATATGTCAGCCATGTTGTGTAGATCCTTGTGTAACATAAGGTATTTAGGTTCTCTAAATTAATTCTAGCAAAATTAGTTTATTTAGTATTCATTAGGATGTGATAGAAAATATTGACCATAATCAAAATATAATTTACCTAATGCATCAGTACTTTATGTTTAAAAATGACATACACAAAGTTAGAGACAGAAAAAACTAAGACGATTTGAATAAAAAATACCAACATTAAAAAACTCATTAGAATTACTCCCTAGTTTAAGAAAAAGAAGAATAAATGCAATAGATTGCAAAATTAACTGAAGTTTTTCCCTAACAACCTTAAATTGGCACAGATGTTAAAATTTCATTTCTATTTCCAGTGGCATATCAAGGGGATATTGTAGTATTTTCATGCAGAAAAATGAATTATACTGGAAATAGATTATATAAGATTTTTTTAATGACCTAATCCTGATTTAAAATGACAGGGCAAAATTCCTATAACCCTCAAGAAGTACTACGAGGTCTCTTCCTCGTATGTATTGAACTTGCGATGGGGTCCATTAGACCCCGTGGTCTCTACTGAGGGTTAAATATTTTTTGTTAGTAATCTTGGTAACTACTTGAGGTGCCATTGTGGGTGAATGGTTTGTGGTTTACTTTGGATGCACACATCCCTAATTTGAGTCTATGTAGCACTCAAATTTCTGGTGCTTGTAATGCAGGATACTAAAAAAGACTATTAATTCAAACATTCAGTCAATCTGGTGTTCCTACAAGCCTTTACCCTGGCATGTCTCAACCTTCGATAACACATTAATTGCCTATGGTTGTTTAAATGGCATTTAAATAATATACTTAGTGGTACACATATGTATACAAACACGCAGTGAATGTGTCTATACTTGTAGCACCCTGCCTTTCAATAAGAAAATGCAGTTTTAAAATGTTTTCTTACTCTAAAATTATTAATCAAAGTAAAAATTTTGCTGAATTCAATCAATGGGAAACTTGCTTTTAGCTTTGTACAACAAGGATTTTTATGTTGGGAATTAATATATCCCTAATTATACATCCAAATTTCTGCATTCTAAATTGCAGTTTTTGCTATCCGCTTGAAGCTCTGTTAGCACTTGGAACTTAGATTTAGGGCTAATGTTTGGCTGAAGCCTTTGTAATGGCCTCCAATTCCCTTCAACACACACACGCAATGCTCTGCAGGTAGTCACATTTAAAGAAACTGACCAATCAATATCAATCTCGTTTACCCCCAAGCATGCACCAAGAAATACTTCATCTCATCCACAACAGTCATATTACATTCCTCATCCAGCCCCACAAGATATCTCATACCAGAGTCCCCTTCAACACACCCTGCATTCCACTTGTTTTCTCCACACTGCTCATGGACCACATCTATGAGGCCCTCTCGCTCACGTTCATATTTATTACATTCTGAGAATAGATATTCAACTGTTTCCTCTACTCCTCTGTTACACTGCAGACACAACCTTGTATTCCCCACATTCCACCTCCATGTACACCTATTCACACTTAATGCCTTACATAT
>VCRD01001152.1:16109-53418 GCA_006783055.1 Trinorchestia longiramus | reverse complement strand
AACACACACACGCAATGCTCTGCAGGTAGTCACATTTAAAGAAACTGACCAATCAATATCAATCTCGTTTACCCCCAAGCATGCACCAAGAAATACTTCATCTCATCCACAACAGTCATATTACATTCCTCATCCAGCTCCACAAGATATCTCATACCAGAGTCCCCTTCAACATACCCTGCATTCCACTTGTTTTCTCCACACTGCTCATGGACCACATCTATGAGGCTCTCTCGCTCACGTTCATATTTATTACATTCTGAGAATAGATATTCAACTGTTTCCTCTACTCCTCTGTTACACTGCAGACACAACCTTGTATTCCCCACATTCCACCTCCATGTACACCTATTCACACTTAATGCCTTACATATGACAGCAAACAAGAGTTGGCTGCCAACACTTCCATCATAAAACATTTCAAACCTTAGTACATTCTTACTGGCATGCCAAATTAAAGTAATTTTCCCATTCACACTACACTTCCATTTGTTCAGACTATACTCTTTTGTTAGTTCTTCAATTTCTTTCTTCCCTTTATTGCAATCCCACTCCAGTCCTTTACCTCCATGATTTCTCAATAACCAATCGTCCATAGGTCTTCCAATTTCAACACAAACAATCTTCTGAATCTTTAGTTTTTTTGCATGCCCCCCGCAAATTTTCTCCCAAAGACTTTCACTCAAATTCCATTCAAAAATTTGTTTAACCCACCTTTTATTCTCCACTGGCTCAATTCTTACATTATAATTCAACACAGCCTTTATCATTCTTTCAGAAAATAGACTCCACCCTAGATCCATTCTAATTGCTTCTACAGCTGTCCATTTTAGGGTGCCTAATGCCAAACGCCCTACCCTATTCTGTAGCACCTCCAACCTTTCTAGGTCTCCTCCACTCCATGCCATAACATTCATGCCAAACATTATGCTACATACTGCAACATACTTTGAAATTCCTCTGACACATTCATACTTATTTATTCTATATTTGGCCAAACTGCTTAGACTTCCCCACCACCATATTAGCTTTCACCACTTTCTCACTTTTTGCTCTCGCACATCCATCTTCACTCAACATACATTCCAGGTACTTATATTCCTTGGTTCTGCGTATCTTAACTTTTCCAATATTCCACTCTATCTCTGTCAGTCTCATCACCATTTATAACCATCACTTTACTTTTATCTCCTCCAAATTTCACCTTGAAATCTCTACTGTACAATCTCCAACATCCTTTGTAGTTCCTGTTCTGATTCACTAACCACAACAATGTCATCAGCATAAAGCAAACAACTCAGTTTCTCCTCTCTAACTTTCAGTCCAAAACTACTCATTCTCAGGGGGACAGCTAGTTCTTCTGTGTACAAGCCAAACAGTAAGGAAGACAGGGTACAACCCTGTCTCACTCTCCTCACCTGTTCCATCACTAAATCTCCCAGCCGGTATGCTGGAAATGTATTCTCATACAAACTTTTCACAATGTTCACTATCTTTCCACTAAAACCAATTTTTCCTAGCACATCTAGCAACCTCCTATGGTCTAGTCTATCTCATGCCTTCTCAATAACCAAAAATACAAGATACATCTTTTTATTTTCCTTCCCCTTTTTCAATTATTTCACTTAGCACAAACAAATTATTTTCACACCTATCTCTCCTAAAACCATTCTCTTCTTCCTCCATTATTCTTTATTCTTCTACCACATGTTTCATTCTTTCATTTAGGATTCCACAAAAAATATTACTGTGTCAGCAAGAGCAATAGGTCTATAATTTTCTAGTTCTTTCATACTCTTATGTCCACCCTTATGCAATAAAACACATTACATTTATACCACTCACCTAGGACTTTTTCACTCCTCCATATCTCATCAAACATTTCAACATTTCAATTATACTCCCATCACTACACTTATAGAACTCACATGGAATTTCATAATGGGCCACTTGCTTTCCCATTTTTTACCTTTTTTAAAAAAGATTCAATCTCCACACACATAATTTCATCTTCTATTTTTAAATCATATTCCCCAATCAGAAGCATTACTAGTTCTTCATCTATCAATGGCTCATTCATTCCACCAATGTCTTCCCAAAAGTCCACAACTGCTTTCACCATTTGTCTCTGATCACTCACTTTGCATCCATCAACTACCAATTCGTGGATTTCTACTTCATTACTTCTGTTATTGTATTGTATAAAATTATACCACTCTTTACTTCTATCTAGACCCTTGTTTCTTGAGATTTTCAACTTTTTGTCTCATCTTTCACCCTAGCCTCATATATCATTCTTTTTATCTTCTTTTGCTAAGCTTTGTATTCATTCCATGCACCTTGCCATTACACTTCTGCAATCATATGTCTTTCACACAATTTTTGCAATTGGCATTGTTTTTATTTAAAATCTTCCTTCTCATTCTTTCCTCCTTTATCTCTCATAAACCACTTAGCTTTTCCAGTAAATCTTCTACACTTTACTTTCCCAATTATCTGCTCAGCTGTGGCATACAACATTTTTGACATCTCTTTGTTCAGGTCATTTACATTCCCATTTTTATTCCATACACATCTTCTAAGCTCTTTATCAAATTCTTTCAAATTTGCTGCTTTCAAACACTATTTCTCCTTTACACTGTTCATCACTTGCATAACCTCTTTTCCACCACAACTGTACTTAAGAACAAGCATTTGGTGATCAGTATCAATATCAAATTCATTTTCATCTGCCTACATTTCTCTGACATGCTGTCTTGCTTCATGATTCACTAACACATAGTCAATTGCTGCTTTCAATTCCTTACTCTCCTATGTATGCCATCCATTCCCTATTGTGACATTCAAATTTCAAACTCATTTCCATCACAGAAATCAACCAACTTAAGCCCATTTTCATTTACCTTCTCACCAAGTATACCAACATGGCCATTCATGTCTCCCATTACAATTACTGGGAATGTGCAAAATTCTTGCACTACTCTTTCCAGTATGGTATACTTCTTAACATTCTCTTCCTGTGCTAGTGGTCTCATAGTTGTGATGTAACACACAACCTTAATGATGCATTCATTTGCTTGCACTTTTTCACATCTCATTACCAAAATATATTCACTCAAGTTCATTTCCAACACCAATTTCTTCCAATTTCCAATTTAAAGCATTCTTCACAATCAGTCCTGCTCCTCCACCTTTTTTTTGCCACTTAAGATGACCTTTACCTATCATTTGATATTTATTTTCCTTACACACCAACCTCACCCTATCTTAAATCCGAGTCTCTACTACACCTACACAGTCTAGTCTTCCCTTCTCAAATTCTTCTGCAAGGTCATCAAACTTTCCTACCTTCCATCCACACACATTTATGAATCCAAACTTTACAACATTTCCAGTACATTTAACTACAATTTTTTCATCAACTTTCTTTCAGTCCATTTTACCCTCCATGAGGAGATGGGTGGGGCTGATCCAGCAAATGAATCTCTGGGAGAGCTTCATCTCCCCTTCTTGCAAAAGGTGGACCCCATCTCCCAAGAAACACCCAGCCTTGATCAGACCATCCATATCCAGGAAGCTTGAACAGACTTCACACTTTCTTACACTCTCTGCCTTTATAAAAAGTATGTTCTCATGCAAATCTTTATTCCCCTCCTTGCACAATTGTTCATACTCATTACAAACTGGTCTCCTCAACAAACTTGTGACAGCCACTTTCACATTCTTCTCTTATGCTCTTTCAACCACTTTCTTGATTGCATTCACTGTTGCTTCACTTCCATTCTCAAGCAATCCATTTCCACCTCCTTATACTATCACCATGCCTTCATCCATATCATCAGTTACATTTTCAGCATACTCACAAATTTTTTTTACTCCTTTTCCTCTCAAACTTGTACATCCACTACTTCCTGTCATCCTTACATACCTATCAACATTCTTCACTATGCTATCTCCACATATTCTTATCACTGGTCTCACTCTACCTTACATTTTCCTCTTTCTATCATGCTCACCTTTCATCACTTTTACCTCATTTATCTTCCTTCCACCCACTTTTATTCAAGGACCATTCATTTTCTCATTTACTCTATTCTGATCATTCCTGTCACTTATTCCATTCAACTCAATCATCCTCATTCTATTCACTTTCACCCAATGGCCATTCATCTTATTTACTTTACTCTGTTCATCTCTTTCACTTACATGCCTGGCACCATCGCTTACATCACCATCCACCTTCCTTTTACTTTTTGCATCTTTTCCTCCTTTCATCCACCAACTCTCTCCTGAGAGACACAACCTCTGCCTTCAGCCTTTTAATCTCCTGCTACATCTTCATGTTTACATCAGCCATTTTCACTTTTTCATCCGCCATACACTTCCAGCAATCAAACACAAATTTATTCCTCTCCCTTTGACTCATCTCTGTCAAGCCCTTGCATGACTCCAAATCCACCCACATCTTACATGTCATGCACTCAATCATGTCATGAGGTCCTGCCTTCTTAGACTTACCACCAGCCTTTCTGTGTACAAATTTTGTAAAACTAACCTGCTTTCACCTAGAAATAAATACCACAAACAAACATCCTGTATTCTTCTTATATCTATTAAAACAGTCACCCAAGCCAAAACATTCAATCAAACCAAAATAGTCAATCCAGCTTAAGTAGTCAATCAAGCCAAAATAGTCAATCCAGCCAAAGTAGTCAATCAAGCCAAAAGAGCCAATCAAACTGAACAATTAAGCCAAACTACCAAAACAGTCAATTAAGCCAAACTGTTTAACAATTAACAGGTCAAACCTCTGGTGTTTTAAGTTTGCAAAATGCACCCTCACAAACTCAAATCATTTACCACAAATTTCATGCTCATGGAACAAAATGAAAGGAAATTCTATGCACATCTAGCTAAATAACTACACAATGAAGTGCAGAAATGGATCAGGGGTTGCTGAAGACAAAACTGAAGTGTTGCTTTGTAAAGAAAAACTCTGAATAAGTGGTTATAAACATAATAAAGAAATGCTAAACCTAGACTGCACAATAATCTTGAATGGATGGATATATGTATACCAAAAGTTATAATTGACACTTTGTGTTAATTATAACACCTCATAGGTAGAAATATTTTACAATTTAATTAAGAAAAATATTCTAATACACATACACTTCAGATGCATTCTGCACAGAGAGCAAAAGGGAAAATAAAGATACAGTTGTAGTACCAAAGTGGACAGTCAGCTTTGCTGCACATTTCTACACCAAGTATTGCTGGGTATGTTGTGTGCAGCAAGGATATGGCTGATGCTGGCGAGGATGTGCCAAAAAGGATGTGCTGAGGATGTGCTGATGAAGATATGCTCTGACGAGGATGATCCAGTCCATGAGATCAAGTGCATGAATGGAAGAACTTGCCGTAGATGCTTTACAAAATTTTCAAATGGAGATTTCAGCCCTGCAGACAAAGCCCGTCCAGTTGCCTGATCACCGGTGATTACACTGATATTTTGCTTTCTTTTTGACAGTGCTACACTCAATGTGCACCTCACATCAATATTGATTCTCTAATGGGGCCACGGGCCCCTGTTTCAGAAACGCTGCTCCACCTCAATCACAACACAAAAGAACTTAAACAGTTGTTGAGAGCATCATCATCATCACTAGCATTAAATGTTAGCATTAGGGATTTGCTACACAATGACAATACATGAGCTGTATACAGTATTAGAAATGAAGTTTTTCTTCGGGGCCATTACGTGATAACTATTTAGCATTGGTGTCAAAACAATGAGACCAATGACGTTACTTCATATCTCATCAGATCAATTATTGCTCTCAAGCACAATGAATTCCAAATTTTGTTGCAAATTATTATTTTATGTATACAATTTGGCAAAATTTAATAAGCTTACCTTGAGGAATCCATTTTGCAGACCGCAGTGACAATTGTCTGTACACACACGACAATAGTTTCTTATCATTCCATTACATTTATCAGGAAGTTTTTTGTTGTACAATAATTATCTTATTTTGACTCTACAGCGGCTTTAATACTTCTATAAACGCATCCGCTTTGTTTTCACCCCAGCAAATTAAGATTCGTGTAGTTCACACTACAACCAAGGAAAAGCTGACTTAGTTTTAGACTGTTTTCGGAAAATTACAAAAGACGGCGAGCCGGATATTTTAGCCTAAAAAATCACTTGAAAATTGAGTGCTACTTTTTGAAAGTTCTTTCAAAACGATACTAGTTGCTAATGGAATGTTTTCAACACACAATGTGCTATCAAAAAAAGAAAAAAGGAAACATTTTAATGATTTTTTCATGTGTATGCAAAATTAGGTACATAATACGACAATATACACATAAGAAAAGCAAACTTCGGCTTACTGTTGGGACTAGGTTAATATCTCATGATTGAAAAACTTCTGTTCTTCATGGAGATAGTTGTTATTCAAAAAATTGTTTTCTTTAATTATGTGAAAAGTTCATTCTGAGCTCAAATACTCTGGTGTCATGTTTCAAAAATACAAAACTCCTGATACCACGTCCGTGATCATGAGTGTTATAAGCAAGAATTTCAAAGGATGCTGCTGCATGGAGTAACAGTTTTTGAAATTCACCGAAATAATTTATTTGAAATTGAAGATTTAGCAAAGATTGTTAATCGAAACTTGTTGTAATATATCAGATTGAACTTAGAGTTCTTCTTAATCAAATGTTGGGACAACGTTATACAACAGAAGGGACGCGATATTTGCAATCAAATTACTCCAAAACTTTGCCTTTTTCTCTGCCAGAAGTTATTTTAAGGAACATTTTTATGGTTATATTTCCCACTAATGTTTATTTCCGGTAATTTTATTTAATGAATTTATCCCTATAGCTCTATATTATGTTATTAGAATTTATCTTCGTCGATAAAGATCGGCCAGAATTCTTTAATTTGAATAGGTAATAACGTTTCTCAGGACTAGGCTTCTTCCATCCCATTTTCGCAAATCAGAATACGTAACTTAATTAAACACGCATAATCCCACTCATAATTATCATTTATGCGTATTCAATTATCAGCATCTTCGGGCATCTGACTCCTTCCAGCAGGACGGCAGGCATTTAACAAGATTTGTGTTTTACTGTAGGAAAGGCTTCTGCGACTTGTTCTGAGATATTGGCACCATCACATAAATAGCACAGACCTACGTACTTGCTTGTAATACCTGGTTCTCAACAATGGATCGTCAAGCCTGTTTGAAACGTAAATTCAAAATCACGCACGGATAGCTCAACCACGACACCGCACAAGCTCACCAGCTAGGAAGAAACGATAATTACACCTGTTAATTTCATACAGAAGGACGGATGAATCTTGTCAAAACAAGACTTCGACCAGCGAGACGATTTGTTCTATCAAAAAATGACGAATGAATCACATAAGCTCAGCAGTTCTCCCAAATGACAGCAAGCGAGTAAATTATTTTAATGGTAAATATTGGTCAAATTCCTTCGCCGCTCGTCTATTCAGCATGACACAATCAAAGGATCGTCAACTATGGCACATATTGCTAGCAAACTCGCCTCTAAAAAACACTTCCAACACTTGAACACCATCAAATACTGGGGATACGTTGGAAAATTTCCAGTACATTGCTAACTTTCGAAAAGGTTTGACAAACTGAGTGCTTTTTACAGTCTCCTTATTAGAGCATCTTGAGGTATAGGTACCATTAGTTTATTCAAGGTACTTTTTTCCGCTCTATGAAGGCAACCATAATAGTAAAAATTAGTCAAGGTTTTACGTTCACACAAAAAACGCAGAGAAAACATCGATTAAAAATGAAAAAGTGAAGCGAGAGAAAGAAAAAGTGGCAAATATTGTTGTGCATGAGACGAATTGTACGGTACGCAGATTTCGCTCATATGATACAGTATGTAAAATAAAAAAAATCTTAAACAATAATGAAGTACGCAACAAACTCCTGCAACAACAATTATTGATTTAGCAATAGGCAGCTATGGCTGTCCCCGAGGAGCGCTGCAACTGTCAGGTACGCTGACCGAGATGGTCACCAACTGCTGAAGAGCAATCCTCTTCAGCCAGCAACATGGACTTGTAGCATCTTTACAATAAATTCACTAAGTTATAAATCCCACAGATGTTTACTGTTCGGCGAACCTCATTACAGAATAGGTATTTAGTATCGCTAGAAATGTAATTACTTTCATAACAACTCGAGCTCATCTTGTTATCCCCAAAATGAGACGCTGGAGTCGAGATATGGAAAATCTACTTCAATGAAAGGAAAAAACCATATTCTTAAAAAACACATTTTATTACTGAACATAAAGGTGTTTGCCGATCATCGAGCATCCATAATACCACCATTCATTCTGAACACGTCGCATGGCGGAGCTTCCATATCGAGCTATGAAGGTAAGAATGTGAACCACACGGCGGCGCTCACGAGAACATCTCCCTAAACTTTTCAACGCGGCAACAGTGCCAATGAGCTTCACAAAAAGCTCTCGTGAGTGCAGCATACAAGATAGGGATGATTAAAAAGCACAAATTATGACCGGCATGATTGAAACTGGTGGAATTGATGATTGTGAGAGACGAAAATAGTGAGTAATGTAACCGAAAACGTTTCGAAACTCGCATTGAAAACAGAATTAAGGTGCGATTAGTATAAATTATTTAGGTCATGGAATAATAAAATTAGAATAACAGAATTTTTAAGAAAAGAATCCGAAGCATTTTTAATGAAGATACATGAAGTGTTGACGGAAATAGCAGCTAATGCCCTCCACAAAATTATTAACGGTGCTTAATTTGAAATTTTAGACCATCGTAGTAGATGACAAAAAACCATACAAGTTTTTAAAATCAATCTGCATTCAGTGTGACGAGCCACCATTACGAGAGGAAACAATATCTGTCGGTGAAGCTAACCTAACTTTCATGAGGTATATTTATCAAAATATGAATTTTCTGAGAGCCAATTATAAATAATGTGGAATAAGGAGAATGATATTAGTGCGCTGAGGAACTCCAAACTTATGAAGGAATAGTTGCAGAGGAACATTAGGAGAACAGTGTAAAGCATACAAGCTTCGTGGTTTATAAGAGCGTCACTATGTAGAAAAAAGTATCAACCTAAAGAGAAGGCTACTTCAAAGAGCACGACCCTTAAGCAGCGACACAACTGCGAGAAATAAAAAATGTCAGGGAATGTCAGAGCGTATAAACATTACGCAACTCCCCAGATTGTCTTCAGCGGTCAACACAATCACTTCCAGCAACATTGAAGAGAACATATAATTTGCCAGGTCACACGTAATTATTCCGCTAACACGAGCGAGAAAGTCACCTGGCGTGGGTTGCGTTCTCATATGAACGGAGATTACTCCAAAATCCACGAGTAAAATGCAATAGTTGAAATACACTAAGTCAAGTTTACATCAAGCGTTTCAAATAACCATACTCTGATTTTCCACTAACCTACACTGAAAAATATTTACTGTCCAGGACACAAGACATTTTACATGCTCCCAAATTGGTTCTAATAGCCTAGAGTACAAAACCAGTTTTCAGTACAATGGTAAATTTTTTGAAAAACATAACATTGTTTTGGTTACAACACAATCACGAGTCCATAAACCAAAAAAATTATTTATTGCGGCATCATAAAAAAGAACTTGGAAAGAAGTAATGGGAAATGAATAGCATCCAGTAAACACGACAGTTCTAAATGAGCGTTTAAAAGGAAAAGAAGACATTTTAATGGAAGTCACAGGTTACGCAAGACAGATCTCAGTGAACTTACTTTAAATACCATAGCTAGCCAATGAAAACACAAGTTCGTTGGACCACCACGCTCGCGCAAACTTCGGCTGAGTGGATGGAAGTAATTCAATCAACCCATGAACTCAGCTCTTGCCAGTTCAGGCCTTGCATCACTTTACCGCGCCTTATCGACTCGAAAACTGAATTCCAAGAGCAACACATCATTGTATAAAAAAGGAGCAACTTGCCTTTGGGGACGAGGCAGCAAAACTCAACTAAATATCCCACATCGTCAACAGTACGCCTAATTCCAAGCAAATCACATGAGCTCATAACACATGACAAGAACACTAAAAGTGGTATGAAAATAGAAATAATCTTGTCATGCGCCTTCAGATCCAAGAACCCAAAGAAGCTAGTACGCAATACGTTGCTGAGGCTGCCTCAACTCCTGACTAAAGAATTATACTGATTTATTGAATAAAAACTCAGAAATTGTTGATCAGATTGTATTAAATAAGATGACGCCGTGTTGGACTCGGCAAGGCATTTCAAAAGTGGTAGCGTGAAATGAAACAGTGAAGAGAAAGAAACACATAAAATCAAGTAGGATGTCAGCTATTAGTTCGAATAGAAAATTTAAAGTACAAGGAAATGAGAAGAACAGAAACACCAAGCTTAACACCTCCTTCCGTTTCCTCTGAAACAACGCTGTCATATTTATTACGAGTCGTAGACTGGGGTCACTTTGATTGGCTAAAGCACGTTACTGCCTAGCTTAACTTTTCTTCGGAATCATAGAGTGGCCACGTGTGCTTTAGTCTTTCAATCGCAGTAAGTAGCATCAGCTGGTATTTTTCTAGACTAGCATAAAAATTTGAACAGTATACACGTTGTGAAATAGTTTGATCTAGGTGCTAAATAGTAGAACTTTGTAGTAGCTCCCAGCATACACAGAACAGAGCTACTCCTCTTTTTCAAGTTAGTAATTTCATGTTGGGAACCGGGAAAAACACCAAAACTGAGGGCATTAGACTACTGTATAAGTCATAAAAATTAGAACTTTATTCCTAACAAGCGATGAATTTCTTTTGTACAGAAGTTAAAACTGAAAATCGAATGAGGTGAGGAAATATGCCTGCGAAAAATATACCAGCTCCAAATGAAACGATTAGCACAGAGCTTTGAGGATCACAGATAAATTGCAGCATCGAGGAAGCAGTAGGCGTAACCGCACGAAGAAATCTCCAGCGACGACTAAAAGATGCTCTCCACTAACTCTTCACAACAGCGCTAAAATACGCGCCAAAAGCAACACATCTCGAGTAAAAACTCCTATATTACACGCACCCCACGACCCAGCCTCCAACAGGGTGCTGCACAAGTTGAAACAGAAGAAGCCAAGAAAGTACAGCAGTAAAGAGGCCGCACCTACAATGTTATTTGTTATAAGGTAGAAAGGAGTGACAGAAGCTAGTACCACATACTATTTACAGTCTTCTAATCAACAACAAAAAAAAACAAAGCGTCTTCGGAGTGCAGGCCTAGACGCCGCCGCGACTTTCGGGAGGGAATTATTTCTGTACATTCGAGGAAGCGGCAGTGACGTGCCTCTACGCCCTCAACTTTTCCACAGATGAGCCCAACATGAAGTGGTTGATTTCACTTAAATTAATAAGTAGTAGGTATATCTGAAGTCGAAGTTGAGGCTGAAAGTGGAATCTAAAGAATGAAAAAGTAATGAAAATACAGCTCTGTATAGAATAAAAAAACGTCACTAGGTAAATGTTGGGCTTCTCCGTGGTTGAAAATGAGAGTGCAACGCACAACACTGGGAAACGGAGGTGACTGGGAAGAGTGGGGCTGATACGGTAGGCAAGGAGGGTCATATTTTGATCTCCACCTACTCCAGGAGATGCGACTTGCCCACCAGAGTGGAGAAAAAATAATTCAAGGATTTGATGAACATCATAAAACCAAACAATTTTCGAAATTGAAAATTTGTCAGCAGCCAGGCCGTTAAAAATATTTGTTCTAAAAACCCATATGTATACTTTTGCAGTTTACTAAGAAACTTCAATTCATATCAAGGCATGGAAGATGATCCAGTTTTTGGAAGTTAAGTCATTATGGTCAAATATTAACAACTATTCAATACAAGTAGTAGTATTATGTAGCAATTATCTATAAAATTTCGGCTTTTTTAAAGTAAAATGCAGCTATTTTCATACGAAAAAATATAGTTTAAACCACCTTATGCGGAGGTCGAACAACTGTGAGACATAAATCAATGCCGGAAATTGAGGTATTATTCATTGTTTTAATGAAGAATAACGGAACAACGCAACTTACCATAAAATATAAAGATGGAAAATTAACATTAATTGGCATTGAAATAATAGAGCTGTAAATTCATATACAAGAAATTAGCCCTTCAAACGATGAAATAAGCATTACATTCCAACATAGAAGTGCCGAGTTCCAAGAACGCTGGTATGCAGGATCCAATAGTGAAGGCATGACTTCGCTATGAAATAACAGCCGTGAGAACCAGCCTGCCGCTTACGCTATACCGAGTACACCTTAATCGCTACAAAACTTCTCCGGTCATCACTCATTATTTACAAACTATACATACACGGGTGAGATTACTTCGCGAGACTAAATCTAGTGTGCCTCGCTCGGAGAGCCCCATAGTTTGGCATGGAAAATCTTCCAAGAAGAGACAGCTACAACGTTCTCTCTCTTCCCGTCGTCTGTTTGCTTTAGGTATGTCGAGAGATGTGACGAGTTTCTTTCTAATTATTTATCTTTGAGGTACGTCATGTGGAAAACTTCACCACTAAAATAGAACTAACGAACGCAAATTCAAAGAAGGGTTCTGTTCTGGATAATCTTAGTTTCCGACATAACATGAAGTTCTCACGAGTTTAGGTTCGTTACTTTTTTTTGAATAGTATGACTCTGAACAATTCATGTGCAAGGCTGAGGTCGGTTGGGAGTACAACTTCAAAGCTATAGGTCATGGAATCCAGGAGTTTCTACGTGTGACTATGGCAGTACCTTGAAAACTTTCTCACTGAATTGAACTGAAAAGAAGCTACAAAAAACGCAGTTCTTTGAATGGGTTTTTATTTTACAGCTGAAACCTCGACTTTTGGATGCCATCACGGTTGCGCTGAACATTCCATGGCTCGGAGCAGAGAAGAATTGAGTTCGTGTTACATTAATCAACTTTTTTCGTCATTACTATAAAATCTTAAGCTCAAGGTAAAAATAAGCATCAACTCAACAGAAACTTTTAGCACGTCTCTCCCTCACTCTAGTGCGGAATGTTGAAATGAGGCTCTAAGGAGTTTGCCATATAAAAAATAAATAACTTGCACTAAACGCTGCGAGCAATGCACAAAATTTTTGTCTTTTGAACATCAGAGATAATGGCCTCTGGTCCTGCAGAATGCGGGACTCGTGATAACATAATGTGATTTCTGTCCAATGAACATCGCAACGTACCTTAGAACTACAAACTAATTTAAATGATACTAAGAAATAAACACACGAAGTAACAGTACATAAATCATGGTGACCGAGTTTCCACTAAATACTATGGTACAAATGATACATGAAAATATGACAAATTTGACAGGGACGTCCAGATACGGATATGGCGAATATCAAATGAAAGCAAGACAAGGGAGATAAATGTTCTTCAAATTATACATTGACAACATAAACACCAGTGAAGTGGTTTACTTAAAAGGTAACTAAATACGAGAAGTAATGAATATGCCATGTGTGAATTCAAAATTGATCAGAAATTTGTCCAGCAAATATTTTTTAACGTTTAATGGTTGAGTTAGCTTAGTTTCTGTAATTTAACCGCACACTAGTTACAAAAGAAAGAATAAACCCAAATGAGACATAGAATAAACCCAAATGAGACATAGAACAAAAGCAAAAGTGAGCCCAACTAGCGCAAAAACAGCAGATCGCGCTGTTAGAACTCCGTGCTGCCTCTCCCTTCGCCCTCGCTCAATGTCGAAACCAAAACCAGACGTAATAAACGCAAGAAAAAAGAAAACGGTCTAAAATGAAAATCAAATTTTAGAAGCGTTGTAATTGAGTGTAACTAATAAATTATAATCAATCGTTATCTAAGAGAAGGTAAACGGGAAGGAAATGGCACACCAGAAACTGGTAAGCGCCGCTGGTCGTCTCGTGGAATAGTACGACGCAGCACTGCACGAGGACAAGGAAACAATGTTAACAATTGAAGGGTAAAAGGCATCTTCCATTGATGAGAGACAAAGCCAACGTCGCCACATCACTCATAACACTACCAAACAAATAATAATGAACTTGACCCATATTACAGATTCTCATGATGAAAAACTGGATCTTATTGAGATGGATTCAACGACTGCCCTTTATGTAGAGGTTTTGTTATTTCTAGAAATCCCTGATCCTTGATGACGCACTTTAGTGGTATGACATGTAATAGAAAGAAATTGACACCAAAAACAGTATTGAAATATCAAAAATAAATGCCATCAAAAATTAACGGTGTCTACCAGAATCAAAGTAAAAATTGACTCTGGGAAGAGCTTGAATCTGCCGAAGTAGACGCTGTAGTAACAAAACCTAACAAGTAGACAATAAAACGCATCAACAAGAGTAAATGCCATTACAATTTGGTAAGAAGAATATCGATGTAGAGGCAGGCCCACTCATTCGTAGGCAAGTGGTGACGAGTACAAAAAGTTAAAGACAGCGTATAAAAATGTGGCCTAAAATACAAGGTGGTCAAGCAGTCACAGAAACTGCAAAAAACTTGTTCTTCAGGTCACAGAAAGAACCACCCAGTTTGAAAGACTAAAAAATACAACAATACTAGTGAATATAACTTAAAATCTACATCTACTTTGGACATCATACTTTAAGCTCCACTGCTGAGTTCAGGAGGAGTATCAAACAGCCGGCATTTGGATCAAAGCGCATAATATTTGAAACCGGCATTGCCGTAGACACTGAAAATCAATTGCAATCAAGAAAAATCATTCATCAAAAAATAACATTCGCATGAGGCAGCTGATTAATGGAAGTGAAGACGTCAACAAGCCCTCGTCACTTGGTTTGTACAGCTTTCGTTTTAGCTTTCATGTTCAAACTAGTGCACAAAAGCACGATATTGAAACATTATAAAAGAATAGTTAAAAATGTGACAACGGTTCTTAACTAGTCACTGCACGCAGCATATTATGAGATTGAGTAGGAACTGGGTCATAATTGCAATGATGTACAACAGAGTATAACTTTGAGTGTACTAAATTTCATGATCATGACCCATATATAGTGCGCTATTCACTGAAGCGAAAAAGTTAAATCCCCACAAAGCTAGGAATAGTACAAGTTGGTTCCAACACCAGACTCTGTAAAAGGGTCTGAGTACGAGCGCAACGGTTTGGATGAACAAACTTTGGAGGCGCATGTAGAGCAGCTGCAATCATAGCGAAGCAACCCTCACCGCCTTGTGTATCCATGCTACTAGGCTACGAACGTCCACTCACCAGATCCCGATATCAGAAAGTAAACAGCAGGCAACCATGTAATGATCCTGTAGGAGGGGCTTTGCACAATCCTTGTATTGCATTAACTTTATCCCAGATGCTATTTCGTTTGTGAGTAGAAATAGCATTGAACAGTTCAAGTTGATGGCTCTTGTATGATTTACATTTTCACGACCCTAGTCCAACATTATAACAAATGAAAACACAATAGATAACAACGCAAGAAGCAAAGCATGGTTGCTTCATCCTACTGTTGTTTACTAGTCAGGTTCGACAGTACGATCAATCCAAAAATTTGCACAAAATCATATCTCTTTTCAACAGAGGAAGGTGCTTTATAACCCCAAGTGACATTATCCCAGTTGGAAATGAACGGCTCAAGCCATAGTAAGAAAAGATGGTCCTACAATTTACATTGAGTATTCTTCGAGTTGAAAATGTTTCACACCACTGATGATTGGTAAATGAGAATGACCGGAGCCCTAGAAGAGTGGAGCTTTGTTTATGAGCATCGAGAAAGTAATAGGTCTCAATGAGACACATAATACTGCACGGACACGACATTCCAAACGAAACTACTGAATATTTCCCACCAAGAACCTAAAAATATTGAACAAAAATGAATCACAATATCTCATTCAATCGCAATAAATATTGATTTTTCAAAACAAAAAGTGGACTGGAGAACATCCTATTTGAAAAAATAGAGTGTATTGAAGAGATAAAGTTCTCAAGATGATGACTGCAACTGACGATGAACTCAACAGTTGAGAGATTTAAAGTGGCAAAAAAAGGTATCGAGTTGACGATGAAGGCGCTTGTGTGGCGGAGAACAGATCGTGCTGCCTGCTGTGGCTGTTGCTCACTCCAGAGGCGGCGCTGACGCTGCACACACCAGATCAGGGACATTAGAATTATAAGCTGTAGAATAATTCACATTCCACATTTTAACTTCAACAGCCAAATATTTCAAGTGAGTCATTGACTTCCTACGCACCCAGCGAAACGGCACTACACATCAACTATTAAGACGCATAAATTAGTCCGCAATCACTCGAGAATAAATGTTCATGTTCCACTTTAGGAGGGCGAACTCCCTCGTTTTCCTTTGAATATGAATCAGTAAGAGCTAAAGAACAACGTCGCATATACGGGAAATTCAACTTCCTTGACTCCTATGTGTCAAACCCGGAGTTTGAGCGGCAATGACTACTGATCCAGTGATGAGAAGTTAGGATTGCAGGTAAGGAAGCTAACTCCTCAAAGTTAGTTGACGAGAATAACTTTCCTCAGTGGCAGGTTGTCAGGTCGTTGGGTCTGACTCAAGTAATTTGTTAGGAGAAATTCCACAGTTTTAGTTAGTTTGATATTGAACGGGATCTTGTTCCGCCATGTTTCTAATGGGAACATTGTAAATCAACAACCTTAAGAAGCAGTAAAAATGGTAATAAAAAAATAGAAGGAGTATTAGAAACAGGCAATACATAAAAAAGAGCATTACAAAATAATAAGAATTATAACGTAAGGGGCATTAATAAATGAGGAATTACAAATAAGAGGCAGAAACGAATAGGAGGAAAAATAGGGCAATAAAGGAAAAAGAACAATTAAGAAATGAAAAATGCAATATAGAAAAGAAAGATTAAATAGTAAAAGAAATGAAGAAGAAAACGTAATAGAGAAGACGTCATGAAAACCAAGGAGGAATGATTGCTATCATAAAAGCGAACAAGAAAAGCCACACTAGACATCGAAATGAAAGAGCATGTGAAAGCAATGTTATACAAGAGCATGCATGACACCAGCGATGAAATGAATAAGCAGCCTGGCTACTCCCAGCAAGCTGAGAGTTAAGATCATAACTGCCCTCGTAAATAAGCTCAAGTGAATACATAGAGGTGTGAATACATAGAGGCGTGAATACATAAAGGCGTGAATAACTGGCAAATAGGTGGAGCAGCAGCTCTCTACACAGCCTATGTCTACTAACGTGTAGTTATGCTACGCCACGGAGATGTAATAACTTGCATCACCAGACTGTTTAAATAAGAAATATCTAATGGAAAATTTGAATACTGACCTAAGGCCTCTCAAGCATTTAAGGCCACAACAAGGGAGATTCTACAAAATTCGAAGCGTGATCAAGAGTGTTAGCGGAAGGGCAGGTTTGTTGTTTTACACCTGACGCCGTATAGGCGACAGACAGAGTAACAGGGCTTCTTAACCACACATGGTACTCAGCCCCGCACACCGCACAACTGAGCGTTAAAACACAGCAGGTATTCAACTATTAGTAGTCGGCAAAGTGAATAACTTGTGACAAGAAATCCCTTGGGGGAACACAGTTACTATTCGATGTGAAACCCATATAGCTTAGGTAAGAGCAAATTCTCAAGAACATGGCATCCCAGTCAATTAATAAAATGTGGCAGTATTTTTTGTGACCTCAGAAAGTAACTCACAAAAGCACTGTTTCAACAAGACATCCATTTTGATTTTCCAGTTAATGTACCGTTTTGTAAATAATTCCCTAATTATTAGAAAGATAAGCTAAACTCCATACCCTTCTTTCTTCAAAGAAAAGCATAGGGCGAACAAAACTACAGCAGGTTAACCGCTCCAACCAATGTAAGAAGAACACATTCACAATTCAGAAAATCTGGAAGAAGCACAATAATTTTCTCTTCAGTACAAGGCAGTTGAATTAGGATGAAGCATATTGTAAAGCAATGCATTTACAAGATTAAAACAGATATTTCTTTCTTGAAGTGCTTCTATTTTCAAATTGAGCTTGACAAATACAAGTTTAATAATAATGAAAGTCTAACTCGGAAAATGTTTTAATTTTAAAAAAGTCTCAATAAAAGAAGCAATATTGGACATGGAAATGTGATCATGAATGAATGAGCAGTAGAAGGCCCTGAGAACTTGAATAGCAAGGCTGTCCTACATTCAAACTAATTATTTTTTACACAAAATCAATACAATAATCAATAACTTTTTATGGACACTGCGAGCGAAATTTAAAAAATATGAGCAAACATGTATGGATGGAGACTACCAACATATAAGGCTGATTAGTTGCTAGTCACATCACTGTCAAAGCATAAAAATAAAATAAATTAAAAAGCGAAACACATAAATGTAATTGCAGACAATGAAGGTTTGTAGTTAACTTTAAACTAAAGTAGCAAAGGAATTAATATAAACTGTTGAAAAGAAGGCCGAGTTGCGACCAGTTAGTTAAAAATGTAAGTTAAACGTGAGCAAAACAAGGCAAGCAGAAATAAGTTAACATCAAAGACAGTAAATCTTAAGTTTAAGTAGCAAGGCTAGCAGTCAGTGTTGAGAGCTAATATTTTGAAGTGGAAGTAGTCTTAATATTTAAGTCTTACGGGCGGGTGAAGACGAGAGCTACTTTTTTGTCTTGTTGTCACTATCCTGCTTGCGGCCAGCAGCCCCTGCTCCCCCTGGGGGAGGACAACACACGAGGGGCACGTGAGCAAGTGTACATGTTTTGCTACTGCTGCAGCCCTCGCCAGGCAAGCCATGGTGCGGAGGCCTTGAGCAGTGCACAAGCTAACACGTCGTCCATTAATAAAGAGTTCCTTCACTACAAAACATCAGTGAATGCAGCTAATGCAGAAATAAAGCGAGTTACCCGTACATAAAAACGTGAAAGAATAACTTCATACCAGACAAAACAAAAATTTAACTAGTGACAAACACACAAGAAGTTGATAACTGAAAAAGAAGAAATTTTGGGGTAAAAACATGAAACAAGTCATTCACGTAAAAAAACGACGATGAAGATTTCAAGAGGACTGTCACAACGAAAGATTCAACTTTTAAATAAAACCAAAGCAAATAATTGAGTGATAGAAAAAGACAAATTTAACTATGAAATCAGAGCGTGCTGGTGATACAGAGCAGTATAACAACCGTACAATGGGTGAAGCGAAGGTAGGTGGGCAAAGTCAACTTGTACAAACCCTGCTGCTACATACACTTGGGCTGTGTTACTTGCATCAAGTAAGCGATAACGAGGTCCTAGAGCACGTGTGTCGCCAGTATCTATAGCTGTGTTTTACGTGTCTAATCGACATCATGATCTTCACCACTATACACACGCCACTAACGTCACATACTAAGTCCAGGTGAACACACAGACGAGGTAGTGTCAAGTCTTGAGCTACTGAATACGATGAGGAGACTTCCTCTTGGACTCGAGACACATTCAGTTTTCGTTGAGGGCTTTAAATGAATAGATACTACTTGAAGTCAGTGGAGTTGATAGGAGTTTGAAAAGTCACGTCAGTCAAAATAATACGCTGTATAAGAAGGCAACTAGGAAAATAAAACAAAAAATTTGGTAGGAATGAAAAAAGGTTGAATGAGAAAGACTCGAGAAAAACTGGTGTACAATTAAATTTCAATTACGTTTGAAGTCTATTCGATTTAAAAATAGTTCGAATAATTTTTATCGCCCGTTCAGATATAGTATATTAAACCTATTTAAAATATTCGATTAGTAGTGGCACTCCTTTCGATTTCAGATTGCACTTGTCTGTAAGCTATTAGCACTCCTCGCTGTCACATCACTATATGCACCCTACTTTATATTAGTGAAATAACTCCAAGGATTGCACATGATGAACACTTTAGCAAGCATAAAGAATAAATTTGCTTTCAGTCATTTGCAACGTGAATACGAAAAGAAGGACCATCATTAACGAAAGAAACTCACCCTGACAAGGGTACGTCAAGAGAGTGAGTAGTTCTGCTGATAAAATATACAAGACAACTCTTTTCAAAACAACACGTACACAGGGATAAAAAAACAGCTATAACCTGAACCTCACTAGAAAATAAGGTACTAATACATATATATAAAAAACGCAAACTTAGAACAAAAATTCAAATAAAGAGTGCAATTCCATAAAGAAGCGTAAAGAAGAAATCCCCAAGCAATAAGATGCCAATTTAATTTTTAAATTTTGTTAAATGATTGATAAAACTGATTATGTAGCAAACACTTGTGCAGCATAAAACGCTCATTCGTGGGTAAAGCCAATGTTCTTGATAATATAATGTGTGAGAAAGTGCAACAGATGAGAAGATACACAGATTCTTAATTTCGATCACAGTATAATCTAGACCACAAAAGAGAAAGGGTCGGATGAATTTTAAAATTTCAAGAACAAGAAAGAAACTTGAAAACTGCATCAGAATATTGTAAATAAGCTGTAAATAAATTTTCGTCCTTGCCTTCTTTATTTATTGATAGTCTATTTTTAAATTCAATAGAAATAATCACGAAATAAATTCCAATATCAAAACATTTAAATTCATCTATTTAGACCCTTTAGTTTGACGCACTGCTTCCTCCAAGCGAGAAGAGCGACAGTAAGCCAGAAGAGAGGAGTAGATGTTCCCACTGCATAGATCGTGGACGGTCAGTGCTAAATGGAGCGCGCAGACGCTTGAACATGAAATTTTCGTCTCCGTCAGTTTTAATCAATCGTTCGAAAATAAGAAGGAAGGTTGACTACACATAATTTTTTCACCCTCACACTGGGTGTGGTGGCACAGGCTCTTAACTCTACTAGCCCTACGCAGCTATCTGTGTAAAAAGTACAGCTGTAATTATTACCGGAAATTTGTTTTTAAAACACAGAGCCAACAAGCCGAGTCCAGCGAGCTTACCCTTGGGTCTGTTGTAGTGTCCTCGCCCTTCGCCGTAGCCGTGTCTTGTTGGAGGAGGAGCAGAGGAGGGTATGGCGGGCGGAGGCCCCGCGGACGGCATGCCGGGATACGGGGGTGGCGGGTCATCTGTGCTGAACCCCACGATGTTGGGTGCATTGGAAGCGCGAGGATTTGCAGCTACTACCCCTGGCGGGCCAGGAGTCCCCCGACTGTTTCTTCTGTTACCTGAACACAACATCCACGAGTAAATTAGTGGTTAGTAAGAGGGAAACAAAATAGAGAATATTTTGCTCTTAATTTTGACGAGTGTGTCAAGACGAGTGAGAGACTTTACATACAGGCCACAGCACTGACATCCAATAAGATCCCACGTTCCTTCTGAGTCAAAACCGCAGAATTGGTTTCGCTGCAGGGCCCAGCAGTTTACCCTGCCACATTGGTCATTGGAAGAAACGTGTTTCTTCTAATGAATTTAATCTTATTTTTCTGTTTGTCCTCAAACTTTCACGGCAAGCAACATGAAGCAGTTACACTCTCTAACAAATTGCTTCGTGTACACATGCTTAGCTCCCTCCATTTTACTATAGAATCCAGCGTTAATGAGTACAACATTTAACAACAAACTATATAAAATTAGACGATTCAGAACTCACAGTTTGAAAATTGTCCTTTTCATTATAAATTTTGAGGCTATTTAATCCTAACTAACAAATTCCCTGCACATGAAGTTGTCCCAAGAGAGAACTTCTATCGTGGAAGTGAATACCAATGAGCGTGAACTCACCAGAAGACTGGGGAGGTGGTATAAGAGCAGAAGGAGCTCCTCTTGTGTGGGGGGAGTAGCGGTCCCCTGGCCTGCGGTCCCTGTTGTTGCGGGACGGATGGGCAGCCCCACGCTGAGCCTGCTGGAGCTGCATGCTCTCAGGGTTTGGTGTTCTGTGTTGATTGCGCTGCAAACCACATAACAGCTTCAGTATTCTCGATTACAACGACCTTTCGTTTAATTTGGCGAATATCGACATAATTTTGCTAGTAATTTCCTTCCCACCAAATAAAATTACCGCAAACAATTATTTTACACCGTCTCGCTCAAGACATGACTATACCCCAATAATAATTTGAAATCAGTTTTTCTCGAACATTAGGAAAGGAGCAGTCGAGCAAGAAGATTGTATTACTTACACAAGGAAAGGCTTTCAGTTACCCGGCTCCCGAGGTATCATTGGTCTCGAGCCTCAGATATGAACCGATTTCGAAACTTGTGCGGTATTCTCATTGAAAACCTTCAAGGGAGATAAAAAGTTTCAAACCCTGAAAGAGTTTCGTGTCTTCGCACATGCTCATTTACCATCAATACAACAAGGGGTCAAGCCACTCAAAGATGTATACGAACGTAAACTTAACTTTACATAAAAAGCTTGCTGGCCTATTACGCAATACCTGAGTCAATATTGACGCATGGTAACCAAACGCAAACAATTCTAACTTGTGAGAGTCTTGCTCCTCACCTTGACACGTCTGAGGGTGTTAACAGGGCGGCGCAGCGTCTCAGAGAAGGAGCGTGCGGCAGGCTTGTTAGGATTGGAGGAGGGCGTGTGCACGGCGCAGCACTTAATGAAGACGCCCATAACCACGATGAAGGCCACACTCAAGAACACCACCCAGTACCAATATTGCTGCACATCAAACGCAGTAGATGTAGTGGCAGTAGATGGAGTGGTAGTACATGCAGTGGGCTGCACAATACTAACATAATTCGACATACTTCTGCAAGCTTTTAATCGTGTTGTCTGCAGACATAAGTAGTTTATAGATTGTTCCTTGATTTTACCAACACTTAGTAAAATAGATACAATACCACTGTGCAACAGATCAAGTTTGAACCGGTGAGACTGGTCTGTCCTCTTTCGGAGTGCAGGTTTCCTGGCACAAGGAACCGCACCAATTATCTACTGCATACTTACATGCTTTCAAATCAATCAATTTGTCGGTCCTCATGACTATACAGGGTCTCCCAAAAAAAACGATACCCAATTTTCAAGGGATGTAATTCAGAAACTATTAAACTTACAAAAAATTGGAAAGTCACATTTTGTTTTCTTATGCTTTGGTATCATTGATACGGCTTCAACTCGTAAGTTGAATTACGTATGAATACGAAAGCGTGATCTTAAACTATTCAAGATATTTACCGATCGAAGAGCCTCCCCATTTATACAACTCACAAAAGAACAAAGAACATTCATCGTTGAGAAATATTTTCAAGAGAAAAGTTTCCAACAGGTCATTCAATCATTTCAAGAGCATTTTCCTGAAAGACAGTCTCCAACAAAGATGACTATTTGGAGAAATGTTACTAGGCACAGAACCGAAGGAACAAGCCTGAATCTCAACAAAGGTCGATCAGGACGGAAAAGAACGGGGCAATTAGAAGAAAATGTTCGAATTGTTCAAGGAGCACTTACAGAAAATTCGCAAATCTCTGCAAGAAAAAGTGGATTAGATGTTACTAATCTACATTTAACAGAATTATAACTTTGGATTTGAAGTGGCATCCTTACAAGATGCATGTGCGGAACAAGCTCCTCGATAACGATCTTCCTCGGCGGCTGAATTTTGCTCAGTGGTTTTTGCAAAGAAATGTTCAGTTTGTGGACGACACTGTGGTTGGCAATGAGGCCGTTTTTCATTTGAATGGCAAAGTAAGTAATCACAACGTTCGCACATATGCATCGAAGAACCAACCTCCAAATTTCAACTTTGACGAAGGAATTTCGAGAGAGAAATTGTCTGTGTGGATGGGACTTTGTGGCAATGGACATGTTATCGGTCCTTATTTTTACAACAATAACTCAAGTGGAGTTGAATACCTTGATCTAATAAATAACAGGATCGTTCCAAGACTTCGAGAAACAGATGGAAACAGAATCAATCGAACCTGGGGGATTCAGGACGGTGCTCCTGCGCATACGTAGAACTGTTGCTGTAAGGGAAAAACTGAATGAGCTATTCGGCAATCACATTATCGCCTTGAATCATCGTATCGATTGGCCCCCCAGATCGCCTGATTTGACGCCGTGTGATTTCTTCCCTCGGGGACATCTAAAGAGTAAGGTTTATAGCTCTCCACTGCGCGATACCGACGAATTCAAGCAAAGAATTTAAAATGAGGCCAATTTGCTGCAAGGAGATGATGCTCTCGTTAGACGAGTGATGGCGGGAATGAGGAGGCGAATGCAACTGTATTGAGAGAAACGGAGGACACACCGAAGGAAACGAACAATAGGAGGAACATTTCGATTGTTTTTTTTTATTTTAGTGGCATTTTCTATTTACTAAACGGTTGAAAGTCATTAAAAACATGGTTTTAATATCATAAAATTCGAAGTTTAACAAAAGTGTGCAAACAGGTTTTCAGTATCGGTCACTAAAAATACTGCTTAAAGAAAACGGTAGGATCAATTCTTCTGAAATTTTGTACAGAGATGGAAAAAATGTTAAACAAAATGTGACTTTTCAATTTTTTGTAAATTTAATAGTTTCTGAATTACAGCCCTTGAAAATTGGGTATCGTTTTTTTTTGGGACACCCTGTACTCCGATAATAATTTGAAATCAGTTTTTCTTCAACATTAGGAAAGGAGCAGTCGAGCATCAATGCCAATTCGTATGGTGACATCCCTAAAGAACGTAAGTAATATAGAGAAATATCACATGGTAGAAATAGTTGTGCCATTGGTTACCGAGGATATGCATGAATGGAAGCATATGCATGAATCTGAGATTGCTTACAGTGATCCATTCTGCGACCGAGTTGAGCGTGGCTTCATTGAAGAGGAGGTTCTTCAGCCTGGCCAGAGGACCCTCAGCGTCCACCGCCCGGCACTTCTGGAACACGTCGCAATAGCCCTGCACACGAGCACAGTGTCACTGTCAGTTTACGAACAGTTCACTGTCAACGACGTATCTGCTATTAACAACCTCTTTCCCGAACCATTGAGAAAAACCTATGACTTGGCAGTGCACATGCATCACACGAATCAATCTTAATTTTATAACTCTTGAATGATCCAGTGAATGTGCTGGCCTGGCACGTGAGTCAGAAGTAGTGAACATAATGGGGTATCAGTACAGTAACAACAGTATCAGGTGAGGAATGCCAACAGGCTTCATCCAAGCATACGTATCAGGGACGGTCCAGAGGAAGAAGAGTCGCTAGTTATTTATAAAGATAAGGCAAGAAAATAAACGTGTAATGGTGGGAAATGAAGAGAATTGCCTTGACTTGCACTGCCAACGTTATCAGTTTACTCCAATTTAGCGACTGTGTACCGGTGCATCATTGTATAATAGCATGATAGCGTGGGATGTTGCGAGTACACCATGAGCGATGACACGACCCTCACCTGGAAGTTATTGCAGGGAGCACCAGGCCTCATGAACACAGGGTTGGGGAAGATCTTGTTGAGCTCAGAGGTGGACTTGCAGGAGCTGGAGGCGCCGCTGCCCACCTGACACGCTATCTCACACAGCTTCTTCTTGTCCGGCACGAGGTTGGACGTGAGGAAGCACTCACTCATGTTGTATGCAAGGCAGATGCTCCCGCTGCACTCTCCTTCTTTGCACACCTGCACATGCAGCCCCAGGTAATCACTGACGCCATACCTTCATGCAGGCTCGCAAACAAGTGTGCCGAAGTAATTTTCAGAAAACAAAAGATTGAAATACAGGCTTTAAAATACCTCACGTACTGACTCTATCAACGAACTAGATCCTGATATACGAGAAACAGATGAACGTAAGAAATTAAAATGGATCTTTCATTTACACTGGAATAATAATGTTCGTGGTATAATGAGTAGCATTTCTGATGTTCTTCCTAAATGTCCCAATATAACCCCAAAGTAAGAGGGACAATTGAGAAATAAGCCTACTGTAGATCTCTGATGCTAATTTTTGTATTATTTCAATATGCACGTGTAGAAAGTGTTATTCTTAGATATAGTGGCAAGTTAGTTGCATAAAATATAGTTTATTTTATGAAAAACTCAAAACTCTCTAGAACACTAGTGATCAAAAATATAGATCTGAGCATGGAGCTAATTTCAAGCAACGAGGAGGTAACAGCACAAGGTAACAAAACGAAAAAAAATACACTCAACACCTACATAAACTAACATTAAAACCATCAGAATTGGCCAGCACGAAGACAACATTTCCCATCAGTCCAATCAAACCGGCGGACATGGGCAATGCCTACGCTTGAACGCTCGCTGTCGCTGTGACGGACCTACACAGTTCACCTGAGTAACTAGTATAAATTTTAAGAGCTTTGTATCTGAAGTTTTCCTCATTGTAGCATCGGATGGTGAGGGCAGTCGGTGTACGGAAGCATCGGAAAGACAAACCCAAGTATGATATAACTAACTCATCTTGGTGGCTTGAGTAGGAGAAATCATTGCACATTTACTGTCATCTATCCTAGATACCTACGTCGTGCTCTACACTTTATGTCATCCTAAAATATGTTTCAAGTCCAGCCAATCCATCAGTCACTGGTAACACAATTCACGCTGACCTCTCTTCTAAACGTTCCTCAACTCACACAGCAACATTTCAGCACATCTGAGTATAAAAAGAAGATACACAGTTATGTGCGAGTAAAAAATAACATTTCGATCTCTTGCTCGTTCATCTTCAAACATGAGTCAACGTCCTCCAATACTTGGTGATCATCTGACTGCCCTATAAAATTTGAAAATAAAGAACAAAAGAACCAATTCTATCTACTTTTCCCGCAAGACGACTTGATAACAACTATCTCACCCTCTTGGAGATAACTTAACCCAAGGGTTCATATTGTAGAGCCTCACATTCCTAAAAGTCAGGTGCGCAAGAACAAGACCAGCAGTGGACAGGCTCAGGTACCAACCTTTGTCTCTTCAGACTGAGACCATGTAGCAGGGTTCCTTAACTAGGGTGCATGAACCCGCAGGGGATACACAAATGCATTTAAAGGGAATGCGTGATTTTTTATCATTACAATATTAATATAAATAATTCATCATTCACGAAGCACTATTATGCGTATTATTGTATAATTCGGGCTTGAATCGTGTCTCTCTAAGTTAGGGATTTGCGGAGACCTCTGAAATCCACAGGAGGCTCGTGGGAGGTATAACATTAGGGAACCCGTGCCATGTAGGAAAACCACAATCAGTACAAGGACCTAGCAACCAACCTTAGTATCTTCGTTACAAGGTTTGTTGTTTCGCTGCCAGCTGGGTAATGGGCAGGAGGCCATGCGACCGTTGCAGTTTGCGCTCATCGTACAGTCTGTCTCTGAGTGGCACTCAACGTTGCTTTTAAACTCACACAACTCCATGTCGCAGCACGGGCCTTGACTTGGACTGCCCAAAAAATGATACAGTGTTAGTAAGTAATATATATTGTGAAACGAGTGGGCTAAACTGATTGTGGGTAGACATTATTACCGTTCGGCAGGGATCACCTTGTTGAGAGCGCATTCAAACATCAAGTTTAAAACATCATCCCCTCTATTCTCATCGATCTCTTTAGCATGAACATTCTCACCTCTCACAAAAATAAAACACAAATCGACACAGCGAGTGAAATACAGGGTGTCTCAAAAAAATGTACTCACACTTCGAATGACGAGATCCTTTATTTATGAACATACAGTGAAATAGAATAGCTTCGAATACAGAAGACAAATGTGATTAAAGAATCATGTTCGCAAATGTTCGAATTGATGACCATTATTGTCCAGACAACGCTGATAACGCATACCAAGGGTGCGTTACATTTACATTTTTTTGAGACACCCTGTATTTCTCTAACGTGGCGAGTCGTGATCCACTTTTCTTCATTTTTTAGTTTCAAGTAAATTTCAATTTCAACAAATCGAGACCTACAAGAAGATTATATGGTGAGAAGATTCCCCGAAGAATTCGGTACTTTGAAGCAGTACAAAGCAACACACTAGGATATCCATTTTTTACAATCATAAGAAAAAGTTCCATGGACTCCTACAAGCTCAGTTAATAAAACAAGACGCCACAATACAGTGCCATCCCCCCAAGCACGACGGCCGCCATTACGGACACCATGAGGCTGGGAGGGTAGTCCAGACCTGCACTGCGTGTTGGCTTTGCGGCTGCACATCTTCGCAGTCGAGTTGTAGTTCCTGTCGTACTCGGACACAAGGCGGGGGTAGCAGCATCTCTCGTTGCAGTCCTCGTCATCGTAGCCACAGTCGCACTCCTCTCCCTCCTCCACGATCTTGTTCCCGCAGAACGTGCCGTTTGTTGCTGCAATGCCAACATTAAATGTAAAGGCATCGTTCTCTATGTAAAATAGTAATGAAACAAGAACTGCTCTAGTCATGGTTATCGTAAAGAGACAAGAGCTGCTCCAGTCATAGTTATTGTATTAAGCGATCGGGACAAAATAGGACGAAAGCATTGCTTTCAAGAAAAATTTCGACTTCAATTTTGAACAAGCAAAAACATTTTATTAACTTTCTAGCATATTTATAGCTTCGAAAAAATATACATAGCAGCACTAATAAGGTTAAAAACCTGTTCTTTCGCTTCAACGATAGCAGGGGTAGATGCAAAACATTGGCAATTGAACGAATACTACTTATTAACATGAAATGCGCAACATACATTTGTAGATGGCGCCTTGTTATCACATTGCATCAGTTTGCTGACCAGAACTGAACGAAAGTTGGAGTAACAGAAACTATAAAAAATATTTTATTTCAGACCACCATACATGCGAGTCGTGGCCTCAACCAGTCACACAATTAACAATCCTAAAAACTCCTTGCTCGTCTCCATTAATGACTACAGGCCTGGGCGCGTTAGTTACAAAGCATAAAGGGATGAGGTGTCCAGAGTAACCGGCTACAGATTAGTACAGAAGTTACTAGTTACTACACATGAAATCGTGAGGTACCTTTGAAGCAATTCTTGCGCCTGTTTTCAGCGATGGCATCGAGGACTTGTGAGATGTTCCTCACAGAGCAGGAGGAGAACTTGTCGTTGTTTGGTCTGTCACCGCTGGTGGCTGACGAGAACATGATGTAGTTGCCTTGGTGGCCGCCGGGCTTACAGCTGCTCGGGAAGTCGTGCTGCACAACACATGCCCGCCCTTAGTGCATCACACGCTAATTTTGGTGCAATACAAGTTAATTTTGATATACTGCACGTTCTTTTTGCTTACATCATATGCTAATTTTGGTAGATCGTACGTTAATTTTGGTAGATCACACGCTGATTTTGATACATTGCAAAGCTCCTTACATCACACGAGCTATTTCATCGTGATGTCAGGCCAATCAGTGGAATACTAACAATAAGTTGAAGAACTACCCAGTGAGCATGATGGAAAAAAGTGATGAAATAGTTCTTTATAACTTTCTGGTTTAAAAATCGAATCTGTTTAAAAAAATCAGTGCCTTGAATTTATTAGAAATCATAATTTACTTGAAACTGACACCAACAGTTCTCTCCTAAATCAAGAGGGTAGTCGATATATTAATATAAACTCAAGTAAGAGATTTGTACTTACAACCTTGACCTATGCAGAGCTTTATATTAGGAAAACAGTAGCTCCGTCCAGTCACGCATGACTGGTACATCACAATCCATGTTTACTGACAGAAATATAATAATAATTAACCCCAATAACGTACAGCATGAATGGTTAGCAGAGCTGAAGAATTCAAGTAGGACTTCCTCCATCTTAGTAAATCTGAATAGGGTGCGAGTGTAAACATCACTCACTCCAGTGTCCCGTCTGTAACACCACCCACTCCAGTGTCTCGGCTGTAACACCACCCAATCCAGTGCCTCGGCTGTAACACCACCCAATCCAGTGCCTCGGCTGTAACACCACCCAATCCAGTGCCTCAGCTGTAACACCATCCAATCCAGTGCCTCAGCTGTAACACCATCCAATCCAGTGCCTCAGCTGTAACACCATCCAATCCAGTGCCTCAGCTGTAACACCATCCAATCCAGTGCCTCAGCTGTAACACCATCCAATCCAGTGCCTAAGCTGTAACACCACCTACTTCAGGTCTCCAACTCCCTCACGATTCAAGACCCAACACTCACAGGAGAGCCGAAGTTGTGGCCGATCTCATGCGCCAGGGTGAGCTGAGAGACCTTAGGAGGCACTCTCGAGTTGTAGTTAAGGAAGGTGATGATGCCGGTGTTGAGGGAGCGCTGCTCCGTGTTGCGCCGGCCAGCCAGGTTCTCTGTATATGTCTTGTACTTCTCGCAGATACCTCCACTCGCCCCTGCATGCATACAAACATTAGGTCAATAAGGACACATAATTGAAGGAAAGGTGAAAGGTAGGTACAAAGAAATACTTCTTGATTCCAATCCGTAAGTCTGGATTTCAGGCTGATATTTGTAGCTGATTTAGACTCACGGATAATCAGGATTTGACATGTGTGTATTAAGATGCATGGCTCTTATCATTGCCTTCGATTCTAAACACCTCTTTTTTTCCCTGATGGATATTCTGCCATGAATGGTGAGTCTCAGGTATTCAATTACATGATGTCCAAAAATACCGGTACCGCTAGACAATAATGAAGGTTTATAGTGATCACTCTTCAGTCCCAACCCTCAGACATCTCTTATCTCCGAGCAGACACTGAATATCTTTATCTTGTACAGGGTGGCCCATAAGTAAGGTACCTTTTTAAAACTATTATAGCTATAAAACTACAAATGGTAAAGAGATTTGGTTAATTCAGAATGAATGAGATTTCAAAGTTTTCTACCAGCGTATCAAGTCTACCGACATTCACAACATATGGCCCAAAAACACAAAATCCACCCCTCAAAATGAATCGCTACGCAATGAAACAACGAGAAAAAATAGTGGAACTTTACTTCCGATATAATTGTTCGGTTACTGCAATTCAGAGGAATTACAGGAATATTGATGGTATTGAAAGAAGTCCTTCGAAGAACTGCATAAAAAACTGGTATTAAAATTTAGAGAAACTGTGACAACAGTAGACAGACAACGTTGTGGCAGGCCACGGACCATACCAACTGGTACTTCAATTCAGCTTGTTGCAACGAGTGTTACTGATCGGCCCAAAACGTCAACTAGGAGACGTTCAATTCAACTGAGGATGTCACATACCTCACTGCAACGTATTTTGGTAAAAGATCTAAAGTATCATTCATATAAAATTTAATCAACTCAAGAACTCCATCCTACAGACAACCAAAAGTGATTAGATTTTGCGAATAGATTTCTGCAGCTTGCAAAAAATGAGAACTTCGTAAAGAATTTGATAATGACTGATGAGGCACGTTTTCACTTCATGGGTTTGTTAATAAGCAAAATTGCAGACTCCAGGCTTCAGAAAATCCAAAAGAAATTCATGAAAGTCCACTTCACTCAGCTAAAGTATAATAACAGTAAGGTGTGGCATCACGTCTTCGAGGATCATTGGACCATATTTTTTGGAAGATGCTAATGGTGATGCAATTTGTTGATGGAAACCTGTATAGACAGATGATTCAAGAATATTTAATACCTGAAATTGGAGATAATAACACAGAGATTACCTTGTTCCAACGAGATGGAGCTACAACGCACACAGCGAAAGAAACAATGCAAATGTTAAAAGCAACTTTTCCAAACAATTTCTCGTTTTGCTGATAGACCGTGGCCGCCTTGATCTCCAAATCTAAGAGCTCCTGATTTCTTTCTCAGGGGATACTTAAAGAAAAATGTTTACATTGAAATGCCTGATACTTCACAGCAATTGAAACTAAACGTCATTCAAGAGATCAACAACATTTCGCCAGAGACATTGAGGAAAGTAATGAACAACACCATTGAAAGAGCACGCCATTGTTTGACTAATAATGGAGGTCATTTAAAAGATATTGCATTCCTTAGTTAAACGTATTTTATTGTTTTCTTTATAAATTTATATTAAACTTTGAAATTTCTTCTTTCATTCTGAATTAACCAAATCACTTTACAATTTATAGTTTTATAACTAGAATAATTTTAAAAAGGTACCTTACTTATGGGCCACCCTGTATCCTACTCGGAGTGAGCGCCTGACGGAGTAAGGGACCGTCGAGGAACTCAATAGGAGAAAAGGCAAATAGAGGTAGGATGAGTTTAATAGTTTATATTTAGGCATTTGAATATTCTATTAATTGTTGCTTCTTCTTCCATCGTTGCGTACGTCTTGACGTCGAGTACGGGCGTACTGACATCTTGCCGGTAGTACGCTGGGACGTAGAGTTGGAGCACGTGCACTTCTTGTTAGTGCGTAGGTTGTTTGAGCCCATACTATCCGCAGACAGGATGGCTGGTTTCTGCATTCTTTGCTCTGCTGTTGGCTCTGTGTTCTTCAGGTGATGCGAGTTCTTGTGGAGATGTTGACTTTAAAAGCGCTTGGTAGAGAGTCCGTGACACAGGGCGTTGCAGCTTCCTTATATAAATCGTTTGGCTGGACACTGCTGCCTGAGCGGGACATCTCACTGGTCGACGTCGTGCTTCCGATCGTAACGGAAACCTAGCCTCGTCGCTGGATTCACTTCCTGTGTCCTGTTTGCTCATTGGTCGATGAAAACTAGCCTCGTCGCGGTATTCGTTTGTAGTGATTCACTACAGGTTCCAGTCACATAAGACATGATCCTGTACAACTGCTCTATGTACGCAGTCACATGCAATCATTATCGAATGAAGGAATGAACTTGACTCTGAAGCGAACGTTCCAAACTTTAGAGCCTCTTTAGATATAAAAAGAAAATTTCTTCACACGAGAAATTAAATTTTTTGAAGTGACGTCATTTTCAAACTTCGATGAGTTGAAAACAATTTTTTCAAACAAGTAAAATAATACCAAGCAATCTTGCCAGGTTAAACTAGCACGGTGTTCGCTAAACCAGCTTTCCGAACTGTTAATAGAATAAGGAATAGAAAACAATGGAGGAAAACCATTCAATAATTCACTTCATACTTCTAGATTCTAAGAGCAACTGTAGCAACAAATGTGACACACTGACCTGAGGGTGAAGCAACCCAGGCGAGCCCCAGGGTGCCCCCCGTGAAGTCTCTGAAGGTGAACACGTAGGAGAGGCAAAAGTCGTCATGGTTCATCTGCGAGTGAAGGTTCAAGAAGTTGCTGACGTCCACATTCACCTTGCAGAACTTGTTTACGTCAGCACCCGAGTTGCTGCCGTACCTCCGGCAGCTCGAGTCGTCGTCAATCTGAACAGTTGAGTGCAAAAATTATTATTATTGTTATTATTATCTTCACCTTCATGGTTTAACCACTTCAGCCTTGAGCTCAAGAAATGAGACAAGTCTTACAGCGTCCGACCAACACAGCAACTCAACACAGGCATATCAAAGCATGCACGCAAGTAATGTCAAGAGAGATTTTCATCAACTTGTCTATTTAATGAATACTACTCGAATAACGCACACAAATACTAAAATGAACACAAAAGTATACAAAAGTTTCTCAATAAAAGATTTTGCTGACGGCAGAAACAGATTCTCGAAATGCATTAAAAATTTATGCGCATCAGCATTTCCTCTCTAAGATGATACACATCAGATTGTTGACAGCCAAAATATCGCAATTCAACTGTCAGCAATAGTCGATTAGAACAAACTAATTACAAATGAATAGTGCGTAGGAAAATATAAAGCATAGAGTCGAAGGAAAATGAGGGAAAATTCTATATATTAATACGCTTACGACTATCGTACCTGTGCGTCACATCCTTCATTGCGGTATCTGTTATACGGTTGGGGTTGGGTCACGTTACATTACGTTACTTTGGGTTGGGAATTTTATGAATGTTTTGGTTTTAGAATTTTTTTCCATTTTCAAATTTTTTAAATGGTTTAAATTTTTTATATTTTTCAATTACTTTTTAATGTTTTTAATTTCGTAAATTTTCAAATGGTTTAATTTTTTGAATTCTTCGATTTTTTGAATATTTTATTTTATTTTAATTTTTTTAATTTTTTAAATTGCTTAAAAAATTTCCTTTTTTAGTTTTTGAAGTTTATGAATTTTCGGAATTTTTTTAATTTTTTATATTTTGTCAGTTATTTGAATTTTTTGCCCCATGAAATTGCGAATTTTTGAACGTGGCCCTTGCACTGAAAAATTTGCCCACCCCTGATCTAAAACAATGGAGCAGAGAATAAGAGAACAAAGAGAAGCAGCAAGAGAGCGACAGAGAAGGAGCCGACCGCGCTTGCGAGAAGACGAAAGGCAAGCAACTCGCGATAGAAGCAGACTACGAATGCAACAGCGACGGATGAATATGAGTCAGGAAGAGGAGCGAGAATTGCATCTTCAAATCATGAGAAATAGAGATCAAGAAAGTCAAAATGATATGAATGATCTGGAGAGATAGCAATTTCTAGAAAACATGAGAAACAGGGACCAAGAAAGACGAAATGATATGAATAATGTGGAGAGACAGCAATTTCTAGAAAACAGGAGAAACAGAGACCATGAAAGAAGAAATAATAATAATGTGGAACACCAGATACATTACACTGGAGCCATGGATGTCCGATGTAAATTTTGCGGAGCTATCAGCATCCTTCTCCCTTGCATTCTACAGCAGATTTTTAATTCTCATGTATGATAAATTGACTATAAGTACGCTGCAGTAAGTGATTAATAATAAGTATGCTGCAATAAATGACAAATTAAGTTCGTTATTTTATTTTTACTCTCTAGGAAGGTTGCGTTAAGTTAAATGGGTCTTTCATTATATATAGAATATATACATACACTCATGTCCTATGTTACATTATAGTGGTTTCCTTTATTTTTCTAGGATAGCATCAAAGTTGTTGAATTATATAATCAATGATTGTTAATTTATTCACTACCTGTAAAATCATGCTACTGAACTAACCGCGAATTATTCGCGGGTCCTGTTAGTATATAGAAATACTGTACAGAGCAAATATTTTTTGGAATTTTTTAATTGGGATGATCCCGATATTTTAAGAAATTCACAAGTGTATACAAGTCAGTTAAAGAAAAACTGTTTAGTTCTTTGAGAAACTCCAGAGAAAATACACTCCGTGACTGCGAAGATGTTATTCCATGGTCACCATTTTCATTCAAACTTGATGAGCTATAAAAATAAAGAAATCCTTAGTAAATTATTTTTAGGACCTGAACAGTACCAGTGAGCGCTATGGAAATTATAAAAATCCAACTACGACAACGTGGTATTGCATGGTTACAAAAATTGAAAGAAGTAATTTAAGTGGGACCCTACCGAAGCGTAACGCTGGCCATTACCTTGATTCTCTGGACTTCGAACTGGATGCCTTTATGCTTGTATTTGCCGAAAAACACGACATCACCATAGATGTGGTTGACGGCCTTGATGTGCTGCGACACCATCGCCGTGATCTCATCTCTGGTCTTGATGGAGTCGTTCTTCTCCTGATGGCACAGAAATATCTGAAGGCACTGATCGTCCAAGTATCAAGCATAACATACGGAATACATGAGAGAAAAACGGCGTACTGTAAGTTTGAGTACATCAAGTAGCACGCTTTGTTTTGATGTCAGACGGGTGTAGAAAAATACTTAGCTGCATAACAAAACAACCAGGTTTACTACTACTAATAGTTCTGAACAGAATTTTTATAATCTTACAGAAGATTATGAAAGTACTCATTATAGCATTCCCGAACAATAACAAGAGACGGTGTTTTAATAGACAATGGACTTTTCCCGAGAAAATCGAACATTATTTTCGCTCCTTCGTACTACTATACTGAACTTTCAAAATAAAATTTTTAGGTAATAATAGATAATTCTGTCCTGTAAAGGAATAAAAATTTGCAACTCATTATAAATTTGGGGTATAACACACGTTTAGTAAGCTCGGTTAAAAACACTAGTAGAGATGAACCGATAAAGATGCGACCAATTGACTGAAAGACGTACGGCTGAAATAGAGCACCAAGACCATAAAGTAGTATGAAGCACAGGCACGGCGGGTTACACTACCACTCATTAACCATGAGGACTCCTCACCTGCTGGTAGATGTAGCGCCAGAGAAGGGGATCAGTTTGTATGGAGAGGGTGCAGGTGCCCTTGTCGTCCTCCCCCACGCCTCCCGTATTTAAAGACCTCTTCGTTCTGACATTGGCAGCCTCGCTGTACTTGTTGTGGTACTCTCGGTGCAGCTCGTCGTAGAGGTGGCGGTACTTGCGGTACAGAGTTGGGTCTCCGCTCGTCTGTGCGGGACTCACGAACTTTTCAAACTCCTCCGGTGATATTTGGTCGCTGCCTGCGGACGGAGTGCGACCACCGTCAGTTCCTCCCCCGCTGCTCGACGGTGGAACGTCGTCATTCTCAATAGCACTCTCTTGGACGCTCCTCATCCACTCAGCGACCTCGTCCGTCACGCCACAGCCGGACTTGTGACCAGTCCGCCGCTGTGCGTAGGGGTCGCTGACGGCGTCGTCATGATATATCACCGAGTGGAAGGAGGAGGGGGATGAGGGGTCGTGGGGCGGGTGGTTAGGAAAATACTTGTGCGAGCGCTCCACGTAATACTTGCCTTGTGCGGGGGAGTCTATGACCCCCTCAAAGACGCCTCCCACTACACTGCCCCATACACGGGCACTCGCCTCGTCTGTGTGTGGTAAAGCACATCAACAATAATCAACAGAAATACTAAACTGGATAGAATAATAACTAAGCGCAGAACCTTCTAAATATCCTCCACTTAGCAGAAGTTGTACCACCATAAATTCCAAGCAATGAGAACATATACATTCCACGATTAACAAATATCATTTTTGGAAGACACACAATCGAAATCGTACGTTAAGTAACTTTTAAAAAAATCAATAAACAAAGACAATAAAAGCTCGACCTAGCACGAAGAAAAGAGTTGGGTTCTACTGACGAGATTCGATAGGAAAATATCAAGCACAGAAGTCCAGCATAAAATAGCGTATCCTTCTGGCGTTAGCGTAGATATTAAGCTGCTCAGGTAAACATGAAAACAAACGAATTAATAAGAAATATCTACACTAAATATGCTGCCATGACTGGAAAATGTCCGCAGCTGATCTGATATCCGAGATCGCATGGTAGTGCAGCACCTGGACAGACGTGAGCACTTTTCTGATCAATTATTACGAAGGTCTACTC
>VCRD01001152.1:0-15542 GCA_006783055.1 Trinorchestia longiramus | reverse complement strand
TAAGTTCTTTATCTCTTTATTTTCAAGGAGGGCTAATGGTGGTAGATGACCTACCACCTTCGAAGATCAGCCACAACAACAATGAAATTTGAAGGAACAAAGCCCAGTTTGGAAACCCCACCAACCTCATTCCTTACGTAACACATCTTGCAAAGATGTTACTAGAGACTAACTCTTCATTTATTGCACGATGAACTGTGTTCCCTAATCCTGCACTGCCCACAGCACAGTTTACAGCTCTAACCAACACACTTCACAGCACGACTAACATCTTCATGTCCACTCAATGCATCACCGTCATCAGGCGCTCCTAGTTCGAACAGCAAGATTACAGTACAACTAACCGTGTCTTCATCTCGAATATGTCGTCATCCATGGACATCTAGCAACCTGCACAACATTCAGTGTTCCTAACCACCAGTCTCAGATTTATCTCTCACCCCAGTACTAGCAATACCAAGCTCACAACTAAACAGTTGGAAAACTCGTGTGTATAAATGAAATCGTTTAATTTTGAACTTTCTCATGTTTTAATTTTCTAAATGTCTACGTTGGTTTCATTTTGGAATCAAATGCCCTTAGTCATACCAAATACTGACCGCCTAAAATATGAACTAAAACGTTTCCGTATTTTAAAAATAAATCTTTCGCAGTATTTTTGAAGCAGCCTCGCTACCCGACCACTGTTGCAAACGTTCCTCATATGGATTTGTCAAAAATATACATGACATGAGAGATACTTCACTATGTAGACTCTGCCTAAACTTCATGTGGCTAAGTAAGATCTAAAGACATCAAAATGGCTCCTCTGTTATCTATTCTCAACGCACAATGAGCTATTCTTCGCACTACAGCATTCAACTACATCTCTTCTTACTCAATCTAAAAGCTCATTAGACAACTGAAGCATGATGCATGCACCCAGTTGTCCTAAACACCTTTAGTAAAACCTCTCCGAAAATATCGTTTCTGCTGGCACTGTGAACATATTCAGGAGTCATCTCTCCATATATTGGATAAGAAACACTCCAGTTCTATAAAGCACTGATTCTATATCTTTCTTAACTCCTGGGTGGGTCTGTGTGTAATTGTGCTGCATGTACATGATTGAAATGCCTGCGCGTGATTAACCCTGGAGAACTGAACATAGGTATAGACGTCACTAGACTCACGCCAACTATACCCATGTTCAGTGCTCCAGGGTTAAGGGACTGTGCGTGACTGGGACTGAAATGTTTGTGTCTGGCAGATTACCTTTCTTCGACGGCATGAGACTTGAATAGCAACCCAAGAATGGACCAAATGACTCGTTCCAGTCCCCAAATTCGATCGTTTCTTCATTCAAATTATATCCTGTTAAACACAATATAAAATTCCTATTCCAATACAAACGTCCCTCTAGTCAGACACATCTAATCGTGGCACACCTGGCCGTACCTATCTGTTCTGAGCCATGCTCACGTTCCAGTTCAGATACGGACATAACACTACTAATTTTATACAAGATCATTTCAACTGGATTACCTCAAAGCTGCTGTACAGTGGTAATCTTGAGGTCATAATCATGGTCCAAAACTCGTATCAGAATCTCATTTACAGAGATTTACAGCATGCACTCCTAGAAGTCAGCAGCACGATTTCTACCAGGCACGATTAAGGAAGCCTATTTGCATCTAAAATATGACCTCACTGCCTTTCTCAATACATTTAGCATGCAAAACATTCAAACGCAATGCTTTCTTCATAATTATTGCCACATCCTAATTTTTCCAAATAAATTCTGTATTTTCCGTTTCATTAAAGCTTCATGTGACTTGGCCGAGTCCAAAGAAAAAGAAGCCACTTACCAGCGAGAGTACCGTGGTACAGGTGGTTGGTGTGGAAGGGCTCAGAGACATGAGCAGGCTGCTCCACTTCCACGTAGGGACTGATGGTCTCCACATCGCGCCGCAAACGGAGGTGGAAGCGGCGCCCGTGAGAGTAAAACGCAATCTCCACCTGAATAAACCAACACAATTCATCAACAACCATCAGAGTCATCGTCGACACTGATGTGAAGTGAAAACCACATGGAAAGTCATAAAATAATCTCATCGCGTTGTAACGGGAAAAACATACATTGAAAGAATATTCACAATTATTATAATAAAAGACAGATCTACTTGGTCTGAAAGCTAGGCTAAGACCAATATGGATCTCGCTGTGCCCACAAAATAACAATACGTCAAGTACTGACAGCAGTGTATTAGGAACAGCAGTTCCCCCAACTGACATCGCTCACCACATTCAAAACCAAATGTAAAAAAAAAGAAAGGCAGGGCTAGAAAACTTAACAAACTATGGATGTTACCTGCCAGAGTCATCACATCTGATTCGGTCAAGTCGCCTCTGGCGAACGCAATGTCACACAGGGATGCTAACGAAGACAGTAATAGCAGCATGCTGTTAAAGAAGAATATGTATCCTGTCTATCCTCGAAGGAGCACGATTAAGATTTGCTGGAATACGCAATTATCTTTAGTACAAGACTCCCACATAAGGGAACATATTGTTAAGTATAACAATTGAGTCCCTCAAATCCTTCTACTATGCTTGTACAAAGGAGCTATACAAGCAAAGACCTCTCCGTGGCCCAACCTGATGTGTTTGCTCAAATGAACAGTTATGTTCGCCGCTTCTGTTTTCTCTACTGTAATTTACTTTAGTATCCTGACATTTCCGTTGAGCCGGCCATGAATTTAGACTGGGAAGAGACTGAGGCGTCGGTCCTTGCTGACCGAATCAAATCGAGGCGATAAAATTGTACCCAAGCGCTGCTATGTTCAACCATCCATTGCGGCTTCACATCACGTTAATAAGAGGTCTCACGCTTCGTTTAGTAAACGGGGGGAAAATGCTAAAAACGAAGGCCAAATAAACCGAAAAATTGCTTCTTTCAACACATACGAAAAGGAAAAACCAAGCACACACACAAATCTTGAAAAACGAGATAACGGACAAATTGCAACACATAACAGGCAAAATAAGCGAATAAACTTCAATAGAAGCAATACCAGCAGACAAATCCTGAAAGACGAATCAATACAGACACAACTTCGAAGATGCAAAATATGCAAACACATTACAATAAGCGAGACAAATTAGACAGAATCCCCTCTTCCCCCTTCCTAAAAAATTTACATAGAAAAAATCTGTAAATGAAAGGCAAAGTGATAAAAAATATAAATAAGTAAATTAACAATTAAAAAGCGTATTTAATAGAGCGCGGTTGAGACTAAACACACCGACTCGCGTGATGTACATATGTACGTAGATGAAAGCAACAACACTGCACAACAAAGCAAGTTGCTACGTAGGGAAGCACAGAAAGAACATCACCTCACAAACGACCGTCAAATCGATTGCTTCGACATTCCAGCGTCACTGCACAAGTTCAGTACCTTGGCTACCTGTTCTTGTCAAAAGCACAAGTTCAGTGCCTTGGCTACCTGTTCTTGTCAAAAGCACAAGTTCAGTAGCTGTCTGTTTTCGTCAAGAAATTCCCCTACCAAGTAAGAAGCTCTCAGTAATTTTTCATCAATTAAAATTTTGTTACCCGGAAGAGTCGGTTCTAGTTCGACCACAGACTTACAGCAGTGTAACGACAAAACTGAGGCATTAGAAACTACACGATCTCATTAAGTTGGCTCCGGAACGGACGTGCAAGTCTACAGGAACACAGCTCATCAACGAGTTATTTTAAGTGACGAATGCTAGGACCTACCAGCCTAAACTGAAAATTATAAGAAAAATGGCAACAGAGACTGGAGGAAATATTGATAACTTCAATCAACCATGAAGTTAGTTTTACAGATTTAGAAGGATGAATTTTAATGTAAATGATATTGAAAGACAATATTATTAAATTTCGGGCTTATTATTTAGATTACAATTTATAAAACTTGCATACAAACCCAAACCACAGTCCATTGATTACGTATTTCAACATGCTAATAGATCTAGGACGGCCTGAGGCAGACATTCAGTAAAGACCACATTCAAGCACACAAAGCTCACATACAGGGTGCGGCAACATAACCTTTTTTTCAACGCAAAGCGCTTTTAAAAAAGGAAATTGTGTTACCACACCCTGTATAAAGGAGACCTGGAAGTGGCGACCAACACAAAGTTGAGGGAGGGCCCTGCTAAGACACACGTGTACTCACGGGCTGAGTGTGTCGTGGTTGCAGCGCTGTCGTGTCCCGCACGTGTCGTGTGTGCTGCTCGTGCACACTGTCCCTGTTGTACGACAGCGGGCTGTAGTGACTCACGTACTCGCTTAGACCCACTCGCGAACCACCGCCTGTGTACAACCAAAACCTTCCTTAGTCGTCACACGAGACCATGACAAACTCGCGTAATTATCAAGCACTAATTGCCATCAACAAACTCACCTCTTGTGTCGGTCAAGGAGTAACTCGATAACATTATTAACACCACACAATTAAATATTATTAACACCACTCAATTAAAATTAACACCTACTTGATTGTAGCACTTGTTTTTTCAGCCATGGCATAGGACTGCCTGAAACACTCGTACTTACAGCTAGATGCTGAAACATCTACTTGTGATTATTTAGCACTGCACAATAACAGAACTATAACCTTAACCGAAAAACAAACATATAGAATCATACCAAATCTTACCAAAGCAAAACGTTCGAAATCAACTACGGCCACTTAATTATAGGATGATAGTTTCTAACACAGGTCATTAAATGACATCAAAATCTGAAAGTGTTCAAGTTCTACTACCGCACCACAGCTAATTTCATGCAAGATACCACATTCCGAGGACAGAACACGACGAGGAAGAGCAGAAAGGAGGCATAGAAGCAAGACTGCCCGCAGTGATTGCAGCTGTGGAATACAAGGTGATATGTAGAACCCAATTTGCAGCACAGCCAATCATGAGCCAACGAACCACATTTTGAAATTTATCAGAATTATAATCTTAGAGCCAGTTCTGACAAAAAAATTCAGCCTTATCGGGTTATGTGAAGTGTGGGTCTGTTAACAGATGATGCGAGACCATCAAAATGCAATCAAAAGTAAACAAAAGTGAAGCATTTAAAATGTCAATTACAAATGATTAGGAAATTTTATCAAAGTTAAATGGAAGCTCCTTAAAAAGGAATGAAAGAAAAGAAATACGTACTTGATTCAAAATCCCTCATCCCAGAGAACTGAATAAATATTTTTGCCCCTGCTGAGGCGGAATTATTAATATTTCTAGGACGTTTTATAATTTTTCCCAGAGTCGGGTAATTTCTGTTTCGAGTAGTATATTAGATCAAATGGTACACTTCATAATGCCAAGATTAAAAATAATATTTTTACCGCTACTGAGGTGGAATTTGCGTGAGCAGCCGCTGAGCATGAACAGCATCTGGAGCGTGAAGGATGTGAACTCGTGATGTGTTCATGGGAACAGGGTGTGTGGGAACAGGGGGGTGTGGGAACAGGGGGGTGTGGGAACAGGGTGTGTGGGAACAGGGTGTGTGGGAACAGGGTGTGTGGGAACAGGGTGTGTGTGTACCCACACCTTCTGCCTGAGACATGTTCTAACCAAATACATCAACTAGACATTTTCAGGCGATCAATTAAACACCTAGCTAGAGATTAAATGAGAACCAAAGTAACTGAACCACAAGAAATTGACGAAAACTTAAAAACAGGCAGACAAAAACACTTCGAGTGTAGTTTGTAAACTGTTCGTTAATCCTAAGCGCAACATCACGGTGAAGGTACATTTGAAAAGGATGCTCTGACTCGTGTTCAAAGAGCCCTTAACGCTAAGGTAAATGCTGAACACTGGAGAACCTTGAACTTAATAACTTCCCCCAACGCCAGATAAACTGGTTGTGTTAACACAAACATTTTATACTTGACGGTAAATTCTGTCAATGCACGAAGCGTATAGAAATAACGACAGAATAGCACATGGCGCAGTTTGAATCAACGCAGTTACTCTCACTCCTGCCTATTATAAGCATCAGAAGTAAGAGACATTAACATTAATAATTCCCATAATATTTCAAATGAACGGAAGTTGGAAAAAGAAGCAGAGCGTGAAGTCACTTCAATTATTCACGTACGTATCCATAATTTCATAGAAGAAAGAGGGCACCGATGAGCTCATGCGAAGGAAATGCGGCAACGCCTTTTATGCGCTTGAAAAGAACTGGGCAGGAGTAGTGGCTGGAGAGACCAGGCCATCCTGCTCTAGCAACTGCTGCAGCAGGAGGCTCACCTGCTCTAACAACTGCTGCAGCAGGAGGCTCACCTGTTCTAACAACTGCTGCAGCAGGAGGCTCACCTGCTCTAGCAACTGCTGCAGCAGGAGGCTCACCTGCTGCAGCAGGAGGCTCACCTGCTCTAGCAATTGCTGCAGCAGGAGGCTCACCTGCCCTGCTGGCCCACTATCCGACCTATTGCCTCCAGCCAGAGATGAGTAAGCGCAAACAGGGCAGAAGTGTAACGGTTGCAGGCTGTGCGAACATTACATCTGGGTTTTGAAGTGTACCATTTGATCAAATATGCTACAGAAAACAGAAATTACTCAACTGTGGGAAAAATGAAAAAACGTCTTGAAAAATTGTAAATAAAAGTTGAATTTGATTCTAAAAATACTACTGGTGGGAGCATAATGCAAAGGTTGTAAAGGAGACAATACACTACGAAAAATGAACTGCAGTAAGACATGCAGCAAGTATGGCAGAGACGAGGAGAACTTTATTATTCAGTCTTTTCCTAGAAGATGTTTCTCAGGTCGCCCCAGACACTGTCAGTCAGCAATGACACCAAGAAGTGTGCTAAGCTTACGCTGGTTGCAAGACCTTGATCTCCTAATCCTCGGGCTCTCCATCCAGTGATTGAGTCTACCTCGCTGTGTTCTGGAACACGCACTTCCATAGTTGCTATCCTCATGCAGAACGCGTAACACAAGATGCTAACTTCAAAATACCTCTGGAATATTTTATACGCTATTTGTCCTTCTGATTCGAATCTATAGTACTTAAATATTAAAAATCTAGAACGGTAATGCACTAAATACGTCAAACATTTTCATAATAATACACTTCGAACAGAACAAAAGATAAACAGGCAGAGACTTCTAGCTTTCGGTTGCTCGATTTTTAGCAGAGGTTAAACCTTAAATTTAACACAACGCATTCTCATCGAAGAGCAGCGTACATGTGTTCACTACAGTCTCACAGGATGAAAGATAACAATTTTTTTGATCTGAGCAGTAATGTGCATCTATATATTGAGTATCACCAGCAACGGCCGCCGGTCAATAAATCATGGAGTTGAATGCATTGCCTCTGCAAGGAATGAAGGATGCAACTGTAGGGCATCGAGTGATAGCTATATATTAATCATAATTTCAATCAGCAACTACTTGTAGAAATTACAATGGTAGAGTGCTCGAGTTTAAATTGAATAATTTTCACACACTCCTCGCAACAATGGTGTGTTCTGATGAGCCTAACGTCTTGCTAGCATGTACAGAATACCGCAGTTAATATCCAAGCTGGAAGTGTCTGTGCATAAATCCTCAGATGAGTTCAATTATACGGCTTAGAGGAGTCAGTGCAAAGTATCAGTACAGTACTGGACAATTCGTGCGTTCACGTAAAAACGCTTGCTATCTGATCAAATCAGAGTTATCCCAAGATTGAATCTTGTCTTACTCTTGTAGTTTACCCAGCGCAATAAAACCGGTCAAAATCATCATCTTTGGAAGCACAAGATCAAATCGTTCAGATATTACAATTACAAGAAATGCTCGAGTGTCAACCATTCACGATGCGATACTACTCAATTCGTTACCATTCGAAATGAAGCTTCATATAACTGCATCATACAGACATTATACTACTGTGTTTCCTGAAGTCAAACAAGGTATAATATCACCCATGGGAGAATGTAGCCAAGGTTATCCTAAATTATAGCCCGATCCCTGCTGTAAAACTGAAAATTCATGGTATTACAATAACACAGTTTGAAATTTGCCTTCTGCCCCCACATCTCTTAAACAGGTCCAATAAAACACTGATAGCGACGCTATAATGGGTTCCATATCGCAGACGCTCGCTAAAGTGAAATACAAGCGCCTTATCGAAGATAATGTCCCAAAGATGTTACATCAGTCAAAGCAGTACGACTTAGAAATTCCCAACGCTGAGCACAGAGTTTAGAGCACGAAAATATTTAGTTTTTGTACACATCTTCAAGTTTGTCCTTTACTTACACTCACAGGTACATCGTTTAACGATTCGTTGCGAAAGTACGCTTAAAATATTGTCAACAAAAGATAATTACTAGCTCAATTATACCCAGCAAGTTTCTCCTTTCATGTCCATCTACATTGATGAATGGCACAATTCTACACTTGATACTCGCCGACTAGCAACTATTCAGTGAAATGCACTGACAAATACGTTGGCATGTTCATGACTTAGAATGCATCAGTGGAGATGTGAAGTACGGCTCCAGCCATGCTGCAAAAACGAGCATTATTCACAATTTTAAGCATTTCCAGTTTACATTAGGGTCGTCCTTATGTCTTCATAAATTTAGAGGATTTCAGGGATTTCAAATGTTCGTTTTGAGGTAGAAAAACTGTGCCTGAATTATTAAAGCGATCCGACAATTATTCGAACAGCGCTGGCCAATTCAAATACATAGAGGGTGCGGCAACACAAGTTCTTCTAGTAAAATACGTTTAGCTTTGAAAAAAGGAAGTTACGTTGCCGCATCATGCACCTACAAAAGCCTCCAGTCTCCTAGGTAAATAGTTCCAGCAGCGCTACAGCAAGTCCTCGCCAGCGGCCAGACACGTCACTGCCGTAGCAGTCATGACCGCTGTACTGCACAGCAGCGTGACGTGCTGTACTGCACAGCAGCGTGACGTGCTGTACTGCACAGCAGCGTGGCGAGCTGTACTGCACAGTAGCGTGGCGTGCTGTACTGCACAGCAGCGTGACGTGCTGTACTGGACCGTCAGTCTAGTTTAGGTGTTGCTGAGGACTTGTTGCACGTCCATACTAACATACGAATTTAACTTTCAGCTATTCACCAGTGGGAAAAAAGATCATGGCTGGCTTATGGTCACTTTGGAATATATTAAGAATGAGGGGTGATATTCTAGTTCCTTGATCATCCTAAACCCCAGCACAGTATAATATAAAATTCGGATTTTATTGTCTGACTCGCACACAAGGCCGGTGCACGGTCTCACAGGTGTTGTGTTTGTGTCCGTGTATTTGTTTCGTGTTGACGCCAACAGTTCAAACAGTGAAGACTACAGGGTGTCTCAAAAAACTGTACTCACACTTTAACTGTCACTAACATGCTGCATTTTTTGTGTTGCAGGCCTTTTTTGTTTTGAGCATTTGCGAACATGATTCTTCAATTACATTTGTCTTCTGTATTCGAAGATGTTCCATTTTACTCTGTGTTCATACATAAAGGTTTTCTCGTCATTCAAAGTTCGAGTACATATTTTTGAGACACCCTGTGTATCAAGCGTTGGTGTAACCTGGTATTCGACTATTTACTTTACAAATTCAGAGTTCACTTTTCACACAAGACTTTCTACTCGAAACAAGCCCGAGAGCTTGTCAGAGCGTAAAATTTAAAAGAGCTAACATATCACCAGATGATAGAAAATTACCTCAGTTATTTTACTAACTACGTATGGATCACGACAGGACCGCTCTACATTGTCTTGCATTCTTCCGGTATAGTAAACCGTTGTTTCATTAAAAATCGTGGATAATAATAAGAAATGTTAATAAATAGCAATGATAATCCCGTCGTCATGTACAGAAGTGCTGGACGAACTGATGCAGAGGAAGATGAGCTGCGGAGATGGCGCATCAGTGAAGGAAATTCCAGAGCTTGTGGTGGTCTGCCATTAGGCCATGGAGCGAATTGCTACTTCAGCTTCGTTTGAGCTGTCAATCAATTCTTACTGTTCCTCCACTACAGGCTTGCCAACGAGAAGACAGCAACAGCTACGGTTACGAAGCTGAACTGGGAACGATTCTGGGGTTCGTGGTGAACAATTGCAATAAAGTAATAAGCGTATGAAGTGGCAGTCAGGGCATGTCAGAGGCCCGACCAAGCACTCAAGAACGAGAGGAGTAGCGTTGAGCTTACAATGCAGCAGCAGGCGGAGACAGGCGAGCTGGTGCAGGGAGACAGAGGCAGGCGAGCTGGTGCAGGGAGACAGAGGCAGGCGAGCTGGTGCAGGGAGACGGAGGCAGGCGAGCTGGTGCAGGGAGACGGAGACAGGCGAGCTGGTGCAGGGAGACAGCAGGCGGGAAGTCTCACAAGGAACAGGAAACTGCGGCCGTGGCTGCGTAGGTCGTTCACCTGCCACGCGTACGCCAGGGCTCGCACAGAGATGGTGCTGACCTGCAGTTAGCTCTCATGCCTATCTTATACATCCACAGTCCTCAAAATGCCTTGAAATTAAGTTTACATCTGTGGACACCAAATACATTGACCAGAACTTTTATAAATGCCTCCACTTGCGAGACACGCGCCTAGTCTATTACAGAGATGGTGCTAGCAAGCAGTTCGCTCATTCTTGCCTCAATCCTCTTACTGACCTGGTCGTGTTTTGACTCGACGAAATGTTGCGCAAATTATCACTCATAATAGGGCATCCTTTATGTAATTTCCCCCACATTTCAAAGAAACATTTAGAAAATAGGACCAAGATGAATTATTTTTAACGTACTTTGGGAACAATAGAGTTCCATAGAGAATTAAGCATAAACTCTGTAAAATTAAGCTTATATCTGTACACAAGTAAAGTAACGAAGATTTATATATTTATTTATTATATATTATATTACTCCCACCCTCCTATCAATGTACTCTGACCATGAATAAATCAGTAAAATTTATTATTTAAGAATCGAGGAATTAAAAGCACTGAAAAAGTAGTGAAACAAGGAAGGAATGTCGCAGGAAAAGAGAACCGAGGAAAATATCCCGTACACAAGGAAGAGTTCACACAAAAAAATGCAGTACTGCAAGAAAAAGTCGCCTTAACGACCGCACTTCAAAAAACGACAGCCAAGCGCCGTCTTCAAAAGCGTCCATAAATCGACGGCATATCTTTCTTTACGACCCCAGCGATACCGACCTCGTGAAAAACACATTCCAAGACTCTGGAAGTAAAGAAAAATCTTGTGAATTTTAGAGCTGTTCCATGCATGCAAGTTATGAAGCTACACTCAAATATGATAGCCACGTTTTATTGTTAACAGTTTATGGAGGTTTCAGCGTCGGCTATGGCGGTTAGCTTAAAGCATACTTTGCGAACCGAGTAAACTTAGATGAGACTAACATGTTTGCCTTCAAAGAGAGAAAAATATAATTTCTTCTCGAAGGTGGACTTAGTATTTTTTTTAAATATTACAGACAGATTAAATAGTCCTAACTGCTCAATAGGTATCAAGCTTCAAACACGAATTAAACTTCTTACAGAGAAAGTTGTATGAAAAAGCATCTGAACTTAAAGAAAACTTCAAGTAACAAGTCGTACGTCATGAAATAAGTGAAGCATGTTCAGATCATTTCAGACGGCGTCTACACAACCTCCTCAAGTCCTCGTGTGCTCTACAACCAACACCAGCAAAAATTGTTCACGTCAAATTCTACGGTTACAAATTTATGAAGTGAAGCTCACAAACTGTGGACCGTGTACTCTTTGTTAAGTATATATTGAAGATACGCTACAATACCAGATCTCGCGTCAAGGATATAGTGGAGATACGCAACAATACCAGATCTCGCGTCAAGGATATAGTGGAGATACGCTACAATACCAGATCTCGCGTCAAGGATATAGTGGAGATACGCTACAATACCAGATCTCGCATTAAGGATATATTAGAGATCTGCGAGGATATTGAAGTTTGACTTACAGCCAGCCTATACAATTATTTGTTCACTGTTGCGCCATCGACATCTCAGAGAAACGAGGTTAAAATTTGGCTAAATGCCAGTTCAAGATATTACAATATTGATACTCATTTAAATGAACAGGGAGATACATACTAAATTCTTAGAATTCAAACAGAATTTCTAACTCAAGTAATATCATGGTAGCCCATTATTTAGAGTAAATCATGGCAAACACGACAGCGATATTAACAGGTGTTGCGTCATTGAAACGTGTTATCAGACACGACTTACGTTATCACAGTGATCGTGTTATCAGACCCGACTTATGTCATCACAGTGATCGTGTTATCAGACCCGACTAATGTCATCACAGTGATCGTGTTATCAGACGACTTATGTCATCACAGTGATCGTGTTATCAGACGACTTATGTCATCACAGTGATCGTGTTATCAGACGACTTATGTCATCACAGTGATCGTGTTATCAGACCCGACTAATGTCATCACAGTGATCGTGTTATCAGACCCGACTTATGTCATCACAGTGATCGTGTTATCAGACGATTTATGTCATCACAGTGATCGTGTTATCACACACGACTTATGTCATCACAGTGATCGTGTTATCAGACACGACTTATGTCATCACAGTGATCGTGTTATCAGACAACTTATGCTATCACAGTGATCGTGTTATCAGATAACTTGTGTCATCACAGTGATCGTGTTATCAGATAACTTATGTCATCACAGTGATCGTGTTATCAGATAACTTATGTCATCACAGTGATCGCGTTATCACAGACCTAACTTGAGAAGTTACTCTCGCATAAGCATTGAAAAAAGTAAAGCTTCAGCAAATACTAAGCTCCAGTGATCTAGATCCAGAACAAGTGATCTAGAGTTAGAGTAGAAACAATGTCACGCCCAATACTTCATTTTATTTCTATTCTAATTCATGAAGGTAATAACGTACTGCAAGCTTTAAATGGCTCTTGGATAGGGTTTTAGAGTCGGGAGAATATGGCAACTGAGACTGCACCTATATAGAATTATACTACCTCTACTCCACAGCCCTGCTATTAAGCTCCTTTATAAATGAAATCATCCAATAAAAAAATTATGAACTGCCTGAGAAGTCGCATAAATGATAAGCTAAAAAATGTTCTGCACAAGTTTGAAAGTCTCGGAGTCGTGACACATTCTTGCAACTCCACAACCCTGGTTCCGACTATAAATGTTTTATTAAAAACATTTATTTTGTTTTCATTTGTTTTATTAAAACATTCGGACATTAAAAACCAAACCACCAATCGAAAATTGAAGGTTCATTTCTTAATACGAAACCACACGTGTAATTCACTAGGAAGTCTTGAGAGCAGCAGGAAGGTCAATTTCAGGTATCAATAGAGCTAAACTTTTTTCTAAAAAAAGAAATGAAAGAATTTTTAACATTTTCAATGCTTTGCTATGAAAAAGTCCAGACAGACTTTCATATCGATTTCAAGATTTAATTGCAAGCAAAAAGTGACCTGCATGAGGTTGCATAGCACACTGGAGGTCAGATTGTAACACTACACAGGAAAAGTGAGTCGTGCACACAACACTACACAGGAAAAGTGAGTCGTGCACACAACACTACACAGGAGAAGTGAGTCGTGCACACAATGAAAGGAAGGAAGGCTGCAGCAAGAGGAGCCAGGGCTATGATGCACAGGGTGCTAACGGTTCTGCTTGCGGTGTTCTAGAACTGGACTCCCTCGCCTGTGCCACGCGCCATCAGTCTTGCCAGCTATACCACAACTTTCTAGTAAATCATTAGTCTAGTTCTATTTTCAAGCATTACTTGAAAATGAAATGAAAGTACCGCACGTGGCAAAGAGTGTGATACTGCAGTATTTATTGACTGCAATGAACTATTGCGTTTTGTGTTAACTAGGAGACTTGACTCCATACGTGATCCCAGTCATAACTAGAGTTACGGGCATCACAGGAATGGAGGTAACCACTCGCAATTATTGTTGTTGTGACTTCGATAATTCACGTGTTTGTATGACGTCAATAGTGACACTCGTTTTCCAGTAAATAGAGCAATAATACAGGCATCAGGTACCTACCATAACGTGGCCATCTACCCACAATAAGGCCTCTTTATAAGACCAAATTTAATGTTGTTTCCAGGCAACGCGTCCGACGCATTAGTATTGAAAACGTCACCTGTTGTGCAGACAAACTCTAGCACTGCAATGACCATGCCTGCTCCACTCCACTATTTAGTGAGGGGGCAACTCAAGATGAATACAATCAATCCCAGTGATCGCGGAAGTTCCTCTGATGGTTGTTTAGGTGAGCTGAACGTTCATGTAGGAGTCTGTTACTAACTTTGAAAGATCCTTCATACATGTGGTAACATGATGGTCTTCATGCAGACTGCAAGTTTCTCTGGGCTCTTTGAGAAGTAAAGTGAATTTCCCTACGTCGCTGAAGTCCTGGACAGTGACAAGCAAACTGCTGTTATGATCCACCAAGATGAATTTATGATCAAACTCGTGTTCAAGAGAGCAAAGTGAACGAAGAAGCAAAGTTCACGTGACTGCACCACAAAGCTGACGATGTTTAGTGTAATAGTTGATCTTGCTGCTGACAGCTGCAGGTTACTGAGGTACGGACGTAAGGGTTCACAATTAAAGCTCACAACTCGGACGTAAACCCTCAAACTTTACCTCACCTGAAATCACTCTGCAAAATGAGGCCTCTAAATACCTTCATCTACATATAGCATGAACCTCATTAGCAAATATCCAAAATAGTGACTAGCTTTAATAACGAACAGGGTTCATATCATACAACCAACTCCAACATCATGTTCATAAATCCATTATACTGTTTAACTGTTAAAGTTACATTTTGCATCATATTAACTCATTTTTATACTATCATTTCAAATAAGTATTCTCTACCCCAACACATGGAGGACGATCAATTTTTTCGCTTTGCAGATATGTTATAGCAACTAAAACTCTCGCTATGCTTTAAATGTTCGCTGCACTCAGTGTTTGAGATCGCAACAAATATTCCCGCCACAGAACTAAACAAAACAAGCCACAGACACGTGAATGAGGCAGATATCAAAACAGAATACGATAGCCGAGCGGTATCTAAATATAGCCACGATAACAGCTATCAAGGAAAAGAAAAATGTGATCAATAGGCAATAAATTAGTAAAAGAGAAGGGTGACAATAATTGAGAAACCAGCGGCAGATATCAAAATCAGGATGTGAGAAGGAACAATAAAAGAAAGCCAGGAAAACTAGCGGGAACATAAAACATAGAAAAACATCAAATTCGAACACAATGCAGTAAAGAATTGGAGCACAACAAGGAGGTAGAGTGACACGAGTAAATAGAGTGAGAACGTCAAGTGCGACGCTAAAAAATAAATGAACTGAGCAACAAACCAGGAACTAAACAGCGCTCATACGAGGCACAACCACGGACACGCACGGCAACAATATTAAGAGTGAGGTGGGGGAGGAGGGAATAGGGAGTGAGGTGGGGGAGGAGGG
>VCRD01001151.1:94932-162984 GCA_006783055.1 Trinorchestia longiramus | reverse complement strand
TATATATATATATGTATATATATATATATGTATATATATATATATATATGTATATATGAGTAGCTATGGTGAACACTACGTTTATAATATTGTTCTATTAGTAATTTACCTATTACACAACAATATTTTCTATGAGTAGTTTGCATATTGTTCTTATTTACCAGAAGATAATTTTATACTTCTCATGCAAAATATGTAAATAACGTTTCATCAAACAATGTAGGATAAACTATATATCGCACAAACCCCAGGCCAGCATTTTTCGCCTTGAATAAAGTGAAATTTGCTGCTGTAACTTTCATCCTCTGGAAAAACTTAACAGTCACATTTATAAAAAGGCTTAATTGGGAAATTAGGATTTGTTAAGTGTGCATTTTTATCTTAACTCAGTTACTGAGAAACTCATTTAACTCAGCTTAAGTTATCTCACACATCCAGTTGTCGCAAATCATGTCAGAAGTATCATATGACACTCTTCTTAATAAACTGATACATACGTGCTGGAAATTCTTCGCATGCTGGAAATTCCAGGGATTTAGTAGAGCAACAGCCTTTCACGAGATTTCAAATGTTTTAATCTGACGCTCAATTTTTTGAGCCTTAGACTTGGTCGTGTGCATCCAACCTTGTACCTCAGCCACCATTTTTGAAATTCTATGAACGAAGTTTGAGGCCCTTGGTATGAAGCCCTTTGATTTATCAAATGGAAAAACAGACTGATACAAGTTATGCGTTCGTTTTGAGGAAACTTTGAAGGTTTGTACTTCAGAAATTAGCACACGCTTAATGCTAGTTCGAACATGGAGCGACGTTAGGTACAAAGAAATTAAAGAGCAGCTCAAACTGTATCATTAGTTTTAGTAAGTGACTCGGTCGTTCATTTCTTTGTAATGAATATAACGTATTAATAACACAATAGTGATAATATTGATCATTCCAGCCACCGAAAGTACTCTTTCACATAGGCCTTTCCCAATTCTCTCTAAAAAATGCATCATAATGACAGTAACATTTTATCGGTTTTCAGAATGTATTTCTGAACTCATTCATATTCTTTTTTAAAAGCATGTAAGCTTTGTTTTCTGCACATATGTTTTCTGCTTTTAAATTTCTAGCTGATGGGTCTGATGGAAGAATGATGATGGATAGACACCTCATTTCTGTCGAAAGTGACTGTTGTTAAGTTTACCAATACATCTTTTCGATGTTACTCAAGGTGCATTCTTAAGGAACTTACAACGCTTAAAATCAATTTGTGTTCTGTATGTAGTGATTTAGTGTACGTATAGCTTGATAGTAGATATCACGATCATGAGATTATCAGAAAATACCCAGCTGCGTCTATAAATTTTCCACTAATATACTAAAGGTGTAAAATAGGTTCAGGCACAAAGTACTGAAGGTTAATGTGAAATCCAAAATGCAAACTTAGCCTCCTAGAACTAACGAATTTCTCCTTTAGTTAGCATCACACTTATTTCATAATAAAGTATCACAAACTGCAATGATTAAATGCTGAAATATTCGTTACTGTTTCGCTACTGAAATTTGCTACTGAATGAAACTTTTAACTACTGTAACTTTATTGACAGAACTTAAGACAGTAGCTATAGATATCAGTGTTTTCTTTATCTCTAAAACTGTTGCACACGGAAAGTGAATGCAATAATTTCAGTCGAAGTTTTGGAAAATCGTTAGTTAAGCATCAATTAAAATATAAACATGAAGGCTAATAGAATGTGTACAGTTTTTGTGTCAAAAAAAATCGCTCCCAGCTTCCGAGTTTACCACATGTGAGAGAACCTTTGTACGTTGACTTTTCTGTACGAAACCTCGCATTCTGCGTCACTATTGAACATCAAAACCATGAATACTATTGCATTAGAAATCAATCCAAAACGCTGAAACGAAAGCAAAATTATTCAGGTATAATGGTTTGCTGTTGTAAAAATTCACTGGTAACTGGATGCTTTCGAGAGTGACAGATAAATCACATCCGAGACATCGAAGTGCATAAAGAGAAGTCATAGCTACAAATTTTAAACCGTCAAATGTCACTTACCTCACAGGATAGTGAGGCAAAACTCTTAATGTTGTCTTGCCTGATTCATGTATTAAAATAAAATTATTTGTGGAAATAAGGCACGTTTTTAATAGTTTACATTTCATGTACACTTTTCCTAATATTTTTATACAACATGGAAACATATATTCAGGTAAATATAATAGTAGCAATAAATGGATCACAAATGTAAACTGTGATTAGAAATGAGACTATCTTACCTACTACTACCAAAATGAAACTGACAAGAGCGTTTCAGTTATGACAATGGCTAAGCAAAAAAATGGATTTTACCGCGACCCGGTTCAAAGACTACAAGTTTTATTTTAGCACTCGTCTCCCTACAAACTGTTCTTTCCTCAATTACTTTTCAGAAACTCAAGTGATTCCTAAGTCGAGCACATGAACACCAGTCATAATTTTTTAAATTACTATAGTCTTTTCTTTTCTTCACGTAAACATAAAGCTATCCAAGTTATTATTAAATCTTTCAAACAACAGATAAATAGAAGAAGACAACAACCGGAGAATTTGATAGATCAATCAATATCTTCCGTTTTAGATCTTTCAAGAGATGTTTGGCTGATTGAGCTCTGTGAAGAGAGGCATAATGATTCATTAGTTGACATCCTATTTCTGGGGTTAGAAATTTTGATTTTGAACCAAAACGTTTGTCAACTGGAAAAATTTGCATTAATAGTAAATAACCGAAATTGTTTAATTATCGTTCAACCTAGCAGAGATGATTATTTTAATATGCCATCATACATTAAGTATAATTTTGGCTCAAGTATTCCTTTCAATTTTTCCCTCTTTCTTTGATTTATCACCGAAAGTATCATTATACGATATGATGGATTCCCTTATCTCCAGTAACAAGTGCCTCCAAAAATAATTCCTAAAGGCGTTGCTAACAATAAACAATGAACAAAAGTAATTTTGTGGTAGAATGTATTTAGTGTACAACTTGCATACGACCTCTGTGTGAACCTACTGATGGTTCATAATCCCCTTCATTTGGCATACGATAGTTGTACGAGTTGCGTTACATTGTTTTGCAAGTTCTCCAGCAGTGGCGATGGAAATTGCTGTGACATCAGGTATCAACTTATGGGCACCCAAATTTTTAAACGCCATTATTTTGACTCCCGTCTCTGGCTAAAATTAACACTTCAAAAATTGGTGAAGTGCTCCAGCAACTTCTTTCAATCTCTGCACAAGCATTGAATGAATTTTCAAGCGTCACTGTCGCTGACATGAGCTCATCCAGTACAGTTTGTAAAATATGATCAGTAGATAGGACGATAAGTACCTGACCGGGATGAACATAGTTAATATTTCGAAAAAAATTATAAAATAGCAAATGACTGAAATAAAAAGGCAATAACCGTTCATTGTAGATTACTTTGAAAACAAGATGTGTTCCCTTAATGAATCCAGTCTAAAACTTTGGGTCGTTTGTAGTGATCAAAACTGATACAGATTTTTGACTTTATTTTAAAAAATGTATTTACATCTATATAAGTGCAAACTCATGTTCGCACTTAACTCCCAACCTCAAAGATTTACCAAACTGGAATTTTCATCAGAAAAATCATGAATCCTTCATTTCACATGATTCATTGCCTCATCCCCTGTATTATAGAATATTGGGAAACTAAAAATTTCAAAAATTAGCACTGTCATTAAAACCAAAACCGCTTGATGAATTTTAGATCGACACAGGAATAAAATATAAAGCTTTACTCATGTGTGAACTACTGGGTGACATTGAATGTCCAAAATCATACGTATGTATATGTGTCAAAACAATTTCTCGTAGTTTTTGGCAATGGCAAATTGTGAAGATATTGTCAGTAACAAATGGGTCAATTTCTTCGCTGAAAGATGTGTGCAATCCAGAGCCGGTTGTTTATGGTGTTGGGCCGAATCAGTCTTCAGAGCAGACTTTTATTCACCAATATACTCGTATTGTGTTTAACACTTTTCTAACAGTTTAATAATTCAGATCTAGAAACTGATACTCAATGCTTTTGCAGTGACCTTGGAGCCTGCAGATAACAGAATGAGGAACACTAGAAAAAATGACAATTCCAACTTTGACCCAAGCCACTTGCAAATTTGGTGGTAGATCCTGCTGCTGGACGGGAGTGGCTTTTACTCCATAAATGAATTTTTCTATGGAGTCTTTAGTCTTCTGGCACGAGAGAATAACTTAAACGGATTGAAGGCAACCCTAGGCTTACACCAGTTGTGTCACATTTGCATCGGCGGCTTGTACTTCAGACGCATTCGGGCTTTGCAATGGAGTAGAAAATAAAGCTAACTTGTTGGTCGTAGTGAATAGTCAAAACGGTCCTGTATATCTCTTGCGAGTCTGCATGTCACTTTATGAAAAAAGGGTAAAATTATGCCTGCACTACCATGGTTTTATCATTTGTTTTATCGCCAGCTTGTTTGGACTGTTAATATTTATTGAAACCACTCACTCATTAATTCTAATTGAAACCAAATGTTTGTATTATTGATTGATAATTCATTCATGATTAAAGAATATATGATATAATTTATACCTAGGAAGATTAACGCACAGTGAATTTTTAATGGTAATATTTTTCTCAGCAAATTCTTTCTCTCTCATCTGATTTCAATTACATGGAAAGAAATATTGTAATTAAGGAAGAAAGAAAGCGATCCATTCTGTCGCAGAGAAACGGTCTTCTGAGACACTACAGAAATACTGGTGGAAGTAAATTTAAAGGTCTCAAAACGACCATAATGATAAATGCTTAGAATACCTATTCTCCGAAATTACAGGTATCGATTATAGCCCTTGCAAGAAAAAAATCTCAACGGAAGTAAAGTCGATTCTTAACCAACAAAAAAGTAATAATATGAAAGTGCAATTAAATTTAAAGGTACAGGTGTATAAAGTGAGAGTTGAGATAAAAAAATACAGTGAAACATGGTTTAATTCTGGAAAATTTATCAACAGATCGAAGAAGTTTATGGACATCGAAAATTTATACAAAAAAGTTGAAGAATATACAAGAAATTCATCAGGTTGGATAATTGTTAAATAACTAGATTTTGGCAAAAAGATGGTCAAATATAATTCAATTCAAGGCTCTAGCTACATTCAATTACCTGTAAAATTTCGAAATCCGGATTATAATCTTATCATTATAGCAAATACTGATAGTGAGTGTTTTAAATGGAGTGTGTGAAGATATTATTGCACATACGAAAAAATGGTCAAAGATTCACAAGGAGATAGAAAGCAGAAGCAGAAAAATAAGATTTTACAGACATAAAATTTCCTGTTTAAATAAAATACATCAGCATATTCGAAGAATGCATTAATATATCTATAAACTTTTACAGTTTCAATTATAATGATGAATTTTGGACACCTGGGATGACAAAGACTAAAAATAAACATGTTGTTTCATTATTGTTTAACTGAAATTTAAACAGAGTCCGAAATTGATCCGACTTCCATTTGTGATGTATGCTGATTTTCAATCGACTTTGCAGACAATATGTTTGTTCTTGCAGGCCAGATCCAAATACAAGCTATTGTATGAATGTGCAAAAACATTCACCGAATAGTTTTAGTTGTTACACGAAATGTGAGGCAGATCAATATTCGAAATTAAAAACTTATGACCAGAAAACATGTTTTTAAGTAGTTTGTAGAATAATTAGAAGAAAAAACAAAGGAAATTTGTGGATCATTAAAACGAAATGTTAAAATGTACCTACCACCAGATATATTTCGAAAACATTAAAACGCAGCAAGGTGTAATACACTCATGGAAAGAAGAATATACTAAAGAAAATTGTAAATGCAGCGATCATAACCACTATACTGGTACATTATGAGGCTAACCTAAAGTGTCTCTTTAAGATTAAGAGCATCAATTATATCTTAATATTTTTACACAACTTATCGAAGTGCGATGCACACTTGTTCATAAATGAATTAGACGGCAGGTCTGAAAAATTAAATGTTATTTCAATAACTGATCATGAATATATTAGTTTTACTCATGCATTGAATGTGGATTTATACGTGTGCACAGAATAAGAAATATATAAAAACATAACGAGAAACTTGAGATTCGTGGATACTTTTTGATTCATGTCATTATCTTCAAATAAGTTTTCAAAAAATTTAACGGAATACAAGGAGTAGATAAAAAAGAAAAGGGCTAAAGAAAAATGTGACTTAAAATGACATCATGACAGACGAATATAAAAAAGTATTAAATAAAGAGACTATCTATAAAACTACGCCAAAAATTCAAAGAAATAATCATTAACTCCATGCCTCAGAAAAAATATAGTTGCATTGAATGGTAGTGATAACAAACAGCATATATTACCAGATGGTATTAATACACTAACATTAAATAATGTGAAAATACGCTTGAACAATATCCATATAAAATATCCTTATAAAATTGTTATCTATAATAATACAGCATGAAATTACGCTGATATGCTATACATTAGCAATAAAAACTGTTTAAAAGAGTTAAAATTGTTTCTTAATAATGAAAGAGGTGCCAAAAATCTTGTATATGCAATGATCAGAAAACTTCTTTTGCCTGAGATGCATTCAAAATAACCTTCTGATATTCAATTCGAACAAGTCTCAAACGTATCACACAATAAAAAGGATAGCTACTCATTTTGCAGTCTTAGTAGAAAGGTTCAAGAACGAATTCTGGCTGTTATGTAGGAATAAATGCATTAGATCAAGCCATCAAGCATAATAAAGCTGTAGAAGATAAAAAGGGGTCAGTTTTAAAATAGCCCCGCGTTGAAAAAAATTGCTGCAAGTGTCGTTGCTTGAAACCATTATGAACGTTATACCCATCAAACCATTAACTCCACATGATTCACTGAATTACCAAAAATATTAAAGATACCAAAAGTCAGAGGTATTTTATAAGAAACACACTCTCTGAAAGACATTTGGAAACTGAACGACGAATTTTAAATTTAGATGTAGGGAAAGGGTTGGTAACTTACATGATTTCTTGATAAAAAACAATTGTTATTACTGCAATAGCTATGGATTGAATTTTCCTATGGAGCATAAATAGTGCATGAACAATTACAGTATACTATCATTGACTTAAAAATACGAAAAGTGAGAGACGTTATCTGCGGATACTTGTGTTTAGAAATGTTGATGTGTTTATAATATGAAAACTTTCAGTCTATTATATTATATCTTTATAAAAGCGGGTATTAAAATTTCTTTAAATTGGATCTGAAAAAATCTTCAATTTTTTCCTTTAAAAATGTCAGGCAATTATGTTTATAGAAGTAAATTAGTTCTTGTATCATCTTGCAAAGAACCGAACGAGTTTTTGGACTGTAATTGAGATGAACGTATAAATATTGCAACATAAATAAAAAATTCGGTCGTTGAGCGTAATTTAATTTCTTTATAAAGTTCGATTGAAAAAGAAATGAAACTATTAGTAAAAATTCACATCATCATTTTTGTAATGCAGATTCATTACTGAAATTGTTAGGATCATTCATTTTCTAGCTCTCTGAAAAATTTGATAATCAACAGTCAAAACTTAACAATTTTGAAACAATAATGAATGATCAATTCGAGGGAAAGATTAGAGAAGCAGAATCTTTAATATCTAATCAAATAGAAGAAAAGATTAAAAAAGAAATATTGATAGTAATTAATCAAAGTGAAAAAATATTAATGGTTTCGAAACTCGTAGAACAATGAAGTTAACTCAAGGGGGTTTACTGTGGAGAAAGGAGTAGACCTAGCAGCTTTTAGTATTGAAGTTGAAGCTAAGATAAAGAATCTTGAGTCCAGCATAACATCAGTTAATCAAGAAAAATTCAATGAGTTTCAAAAAATTATTGTGGAGTTGCAAGCAGCGTCCGTTTCAAAAAGTAAGGTACAAGATCTTAGGTCAGACTTAAGAGATCTAAAAACATTCTTCAACAGCTTATGCACAACATTATTGTAAACCAAAATGAAGTTATTCAGCTAACATTGACACTACAGCATGAATCAGATGAGAATTTAATCTTGAAAGATGAAATTAAAATATTTAACGAATGCGTCAGCAATCTTTTAGCCACTCGAATTTGGGAACACGTACATACCTGATATTTTAATACATAAAAATATCTGGAGCTGATACATTTGACACAAGAACAAATAGCAAATCTGCATTTCATGCAAAAAGTCCTCCTGGTATTGGATTTACATACTTGAATAATGAGCAAAATTTTGATTTGAGTAATTGAAGGCTTGCAAATATTTCCTTTCCAGTAGAAGAAAATGCTTCTGCTAGAAAAATGTATGTTGATGAGTTATTATAAAACTTAAATCGTTTTTAAATATTTTGTACTGGCAAGAAAGAATGTCATAAATAAAAGTCATGCAACGCGATTAGAAACAATTCAGAGTTCATTTGAAGAAAAATTTGACGGAATTACAAGTGTTCAGTTGAAAGACATGGAAATAATTGAAAAAAATCGATTATGTTAGAAAAGATGTGTTAGGAATATCAAAAAAATTGTCCCAACTTTGATTGCGGTGATAGTGTACCCTAAGTCTATGTTACAGTACTCCACATAATATTTAGTTATGTTCTTGTATGACATTAAAGAACAATAGCCAAAGAAAATTACTGGAGATAATTTTGTGTTCCTGAATTTACGATGGAACTTTTTTAGCAGTTTGCATGCTATAATTTGTTTTTGCCATGCTATAATTTGATAGTATAAGGCGCCAATAGCCTGGAATTTTCGTTGCTTACATTTTTATAATTGTTATCCCAATCAGGATAAATATTTTCTGACATTGAAGGTATTAAAAGGTCCAAAATAATCGTGCAAAATAGTCATTATAATCTCTATGCAGCTACTCCTTGCTGCACTGCTTCACATATAAAGTCAGTAGGCTACCATTGCTGTTCTTTAAACGTACACCCAGCCGTGTACACAACACAAAATATAGTAAAAACGAACAGCTCATTGGACTACGTAGCAACTTATCATGTCCCATGTATCCGAGTTAAGTAATGATTACACTTTTTCTCTCGGAGGATTCACAATATTCCTGCGTTCACTACTTTTTAATGCAGGCCTCGGGTAGAATCCTGCTGAGATGACAACTTTTTCTTAAACTGTAGTTTTGCAGACATTTGGTCATGCTGTGTGTATCGAAACAGTATTATTGGGTGACATCAACTATATCCTAAAAGTATGGACTCCATAGTTTTTGCACCAAACTCATTTCAACGTTCCAGTTTATCAACTATGTTTTACTATGCTCTGTTCATGCTACTTTCATTATAGATTGGCGCTCATAATACTTGTAATAATTAGATTTTTGTTGAAGGATACACTGCTGATCAAATACAAACAGTGTGTTGTCTTTTCATGTCTGATCGGTGAAGTAAAATTCTCTGTTTTATTGTCATGCCGGTAAACCATGCTGTTTTTGCAACGACGTACAGAGTAGAGCGTCATGTGCATGTATTCTATGTGTCAAAGCAAAAAGGAGATGTTATTTTATTCTGTAAAACAACAGTGACTGAACACAAGTATTTTTGAAATGAAGCCTTTAGCATTTCTCGAAATTCTATCCGCATGGTTAGCGTAAAAAGTAATTAGAAACTAAGTATGAACGTATTCACAAAAATATACACTCTGGAATCACAAGTTCTTTACAGTAACAAAATCAGCTAAATGAAATTGAATATTTAACAAAAGTGTTTAGCCAAATTTGATAAGATTCTCCAGTGTTTGGTCGCTTGACTGTTGTTTGCAATAGCAGCATGAAGACGGTTATAGTAAGTTGAAACTAGCTCTAGGCCTCCAGTTCGCGGCATTACACCCCGCTCTTATACGCAAATGGTTTTCAAACGTGCGAGTTTTTTAGTTCATTGTCCTGCAACAGCGTTTAATGTTCGCTAGACTCCCAAAAGGATTGAATTCAGGTTATTCGCTACGGCACTGGAAAACACTTATTATGTACATATTATTTCATTTTTTGTTCTTTTAAATACATGTTCACTAATTTTTCTTGCACTCTCTACCCTATGTACTGAATTTTCAAGAAATGACTAAGAATTAGTTTGCCACACACACTTATCCAGCCGTTTTCTCTAGTTTAAGTTATATACAACAAGAAATGAAATGTAAAATATTTGCAAAACGTTCGTTGTGTATTTTCACATATATTATTATAAAGAATAAAAATGCATGTACACGGGCCAATGCCAATTTTGGAAAAGCGTTAATATTTCAATTTCATTTTACCAAAGGGAAGAACAGGCAAACTGTCTCATCTAATTAATTAATATTATTGATTCAATTATCGGTGTCTTATATTGAAAAATATCGAAATAGTATTAATGTTGTTACATATTCTCGCCACATGATTAAGACCCACAAAATTCTACAATGTGTGAGCCAAAACATGTTAGCATTATTATCCAGTGAGTTTCTATTCGTTATAAAGATCGTGTATGAGTATATTATATCTTCCATTGTAATTTATCCTTATTTAATAGGTAAAACAATAAAAATTAAACTAATTAAACTCTAGTTTCAACTCTTCCAACCTACTGAGTAATGAAGCTGAAAACATAAGTAAGGTTCTTTGTTATAAGTTTTTAAGGTTTAATCGAACATACTTATTAAAATAAATAACACTGTAGAAGTGGTATGCTAATCTAACACAAACGATTGAATTCTGTGTGAAGAATTTTTTAGCTTCAGATTTTGATCACTTGCAAGGTAGAAATAACAAAAATGTCAAAATAATTCTGCTAGCTGAAACCAAATCTATACTTCTAAATTGAATAGGCCTTAACAAGTATATATATATAAATGAAAAATACCGGTAAATCAGTTCGAAACGTATATGACACCATCCTGCAGTGTTTCTGCAAGCAGGAACAACCTGACGTAAATGTTATAATTGTTCTGATATTTCAGCAAGCTACAAGGTCGGAGACCCCTGGAAAAAACATTACACCATATGATAAATAATGCATCATATCCATCCATGACAGTGAAAAATCAACACGTTATATCACACTGGTGTTTTGTATAAACTAGGGGGTTTATACAAAAAACGATTTCAGGCTGGAAAAAAGATGGCGCAGCCAGTTCATCTCCTAACAAATACAGAATACATGAAATTATTGATGAGAAGAATAAAAGCACTTTGAAGCGTTTGATTAAGACGAATTTGTATTGGTCAATGCAGCAGTTAACCAGTAAGTTTTATCGAAACAAAAAAAAATTATGTGCCGACTATGCTCCAAAAGCTGAAAAAGACTATAACATACGTGTTGAAAATTGTTAGTACTCTATTGCACCTCAGTCAAGAAGCCACTTATGTCCGGAACGAATAAGAAAAATGGCTTAAGTTGTGCCGAGGTGGGTCGAAACTGAATTTAGCTGCCTGTTTTCGCAGTGTGATATGTACTCGTTAGAGCAGTGATTCTCAAATTGAAGTACACGTACCATTAGTGATGCGCAAGGGCGTTGCTAGTGGTATCTGAGCACTTTCAAACTTGTGTGTGACATTCAATTGTTAGCAACTTATGTAACTCGAAAAGTTGCCAGAGGCCGTGGTGGCCAATTTTCATAACCAATTCTCCATCTGCCTCCGTACTGTGCAAGTGAATCTTATCATTTAGTTTTTCATAGTTTTCATTGTGTTTCTTTCTTGTGGTTTGGATCTACTTTTGATTTTCTTGATTTTTAAACTTCATCTTGTGCTTTATTAATCGACTACTGTGTTATTATTCAAATATATCACAGTTTATGGAATCATTTATGATTTTATCGTGTTTACGTGTAAACTTGTTTGACTGTTTTAATTTATATAACCAGACTTTGTCATTGGATTTGCCAACATGCCAAATCAAAAGTATAACCAGATATTTATTACTTGTGGTTCCATTGAAATCGGTCGCGGAGAACTTTTTACGTTATGTGTGGTCTGGATGAAGACACTTATCAATAAAATTATGAAACCTAACTTGTTGAAGCGTTATTTTGCGATGAAACACGAAGGTCAAACGGACTGCAATGATAGCTAATTCCACCGACTTGGCTAGAATGTGAAGCAGCATTTCTTGAACAAGTGCAGCTAGATCCACCATGATAAAAAAAGTTGATAAACATCGTATGAAATAGATTTTCGGGTTACCAAAAACAAGAAAGCGCATGACAGTGGAATGCCTCTTGTCACGCCAGCGACAAAGTTTTTGGATAACCACATGATTGGAGAGGAGGCAAAAACGAGTTCCGAAAGTGTGTCCCATTTACAACGCAATGCAACCCCGTATTGAGGAAATGTCGGACTACATTGCTGACGAAGTGAGAAGCTCCAAAGTTCAGGCTTGCTAATGAATGTATGAGTCGACGGACGTAAGTTGCTGCTCTCAACTATTTATCTGTTTTTCCTTCACATAGAAGAATGTAATGAATACTCAGCTACTGTTCAGTCAAGATATATCCGGTATAATGAAAAAAATTTATTTTTTAGATTTTTAAACAATTTCTTCAACTCGAATGAATAAATTGCGAAAAGTTAGTCGGATGCACTAGAGATTGAGCCCCGTCTATGTTTGATCTATTTTCAGGGCTTCTCGTCAATGTGAAAGATATATCGCCCATTGTCACGTTAGTGATATGAATTTATAATTCGAATATTTTAGTATAATCTACGTAACAACGTTGCAGTTTTCTACAAAAAGTTTACCAGCAAAAGGAAGTCGTACTATGCATTTGTGACTCCTGACGGTAGAGTTATGTTTAATAGATTTTAAGGCTTCATTACAACTTCTACCTAACATTTACAGGACCCTTAATTTCTAGTGAAAACCATCTAGTGTTATCGGTTGGTCTCAGTCTCTTTGTTGGAATGTGATGTTCATTTGTGGTTGCAATTTTTAATCATTATAATGTAGCACTTCTCCGCGTTTTTCTCACTAGTGCTTCCCAGCGAAGTTGTATGAGCTCTTTTTCCATACGTTCAAGTTTGCTCCTGTGTAGTTTAAAACGTTTTTGAGTTGGGGCCCTATCGTTAGGGTCGTGGACTTGAAACATAAAGTCTATTTTATGGTGATCACCGATGTTTTCCATAACTTCAAGGCTAATTACTCTGAAATGAGGTTTTGTCATAACGAGACCAACAGTGTTGTTCTCTCTAGTCGATTTGCTGACATGATACTCTAAAGAATTTGTATTTATCTCATCAATAAAATTAGATTCAGGCTTTCGACTTTGTGAAGTAGTCCATTTTACGGACAGAAATGTTTGAAAAAAGTTCATGTGAAGTTCGGACCATATTTTCAAAGAAACCGTACACTTCATCAACATTGGTTGTTCTGCTGGTTGGATTCGTACATACGAGTACAATTTTGAAAGTTTTTGGGGATGCGGATAGATGGTAAGATGGTAGATGGATGATAGCACTATTTTTTTCTGTTCCACGATTAAATAGTGGTTGCACCTTTTCTTTGATGCAGATCACAGAGGTGAGACCTTTATTACTGTGCAAAGATTTGTCGATATTGTGGCAGAAGTATTCTTTCAAATAAGCTTCCGTTGGAGGGCGTCTTCCATTTTACTACAACAACGTTTCATTGACGGCTATAAAAACATTTAATAGCGATACCAAAATGACTTGTATCGCTTGGACTTTCAGTAAAAGACTTTACACGTTGTCAGCTAACATGCTTAAGTTCCCAATATTTCGTTTGCTATATTCGCTTTAAGTTTACTCTTTTGACCCTGGTTCCTTGTTTTATTCATCGGCCAGCTCTGGAGGCAGGGTTTGGTCCACATAAGAGTTTATTCGTGTAGTGTTTATTTCATTGCTGTGTTGGTGGCTGGCAGTACGTTTTTATTATAGCTCTTTTTGACATCACCTTCAGGCTGTCGAAAATGTTGTGGCTTTATACAAATATTTCTTTCAGACCCGGAATTACGTGCTGCAAAGTGGAATTTAAGTTTCGCCGTTTACCACGTAGAATTTTGAGTTGGGTGCGTTATGGGATCATTGAGTGTACGTTCAAGAACGTGCTATTTTTGAACTCTGAGTTTCCACGTGTTTTTGGGGAATGTCTATTTCCGTATTGAGAGGAAAATAGAGGTTCATATTTTGCGACGAAGTTCTTTGTTTTTACTCTGAATTTACGCTCAAATTGTCAGTTGAAATTTGATTATCACTAATTTCATCTCCTTTAGGCGAAAAAGCCAACCCATTTGAAGTTGTAGGGTCTAACTCATTTGCAGAGGAAATGATTATGTGTGCAAGCTGCTAACTTTTAAATCATCGTGACTGTGATGGACTTGATGTTCATGTTTTTATTTCATCTTGAAACGCCGTTGAAGTGTTCTTGCAAGTAGTAGGAGCAGTTTTTGTAAACTTGTCGATAGACAGCCAACGCCCTAGCTTTCATTTGTTAACTTCACTAAGATGTAACAGATTTTGGCATTCGATGTGTTGGAACATAGATCTCAGTACATAACTTATTTTGGTACACATTATGTGTACTGTTTCACTTATCAAAAACCTTAAGAATTTTGACTCTCGTCCTGTATTCGTGGGACAATGATTGTTACTTCAACGCACTTAGATTTATATCGGTCTGTACAATATTAAGGTTCCAAAATGTAACAGGAGTTCATCTGGGTACTGATCATCTATATAGTAAACACCTAAACAGGAGTTTTATGTAAATACGATTGGCACATCGTCAAAACTAAAATGAAGGGTTGCGTGGCTTCAAATCTCAATGAACAGTATAACAGTTGTTATTGAATGATAAAATATTTTAATTATTGTAAATTGAGTGAGGAAAGTTTTACGTATGCATTGAGGTCATCACACTCCAATTTTAGGTAACATTCGACAATTACGGATTTGAGGATAACAGCCTAGGGTCAATTCTTTACTGCCGTGGGATAATTTTCAACTGTTTAACTCAAATCTTTCGTCTCTGTTATCCTGTCTCAATCGATATCAATGCTAGAATAATTAATATTTTTTTCCTTGCTGCGCAACGTAAAAAGTGTTGATTCATTTCATTGTTGGAAAGCATCTTTATGCTTCTTTTATAGTTAATATAATTTTTATCTAGGTTTCTAATACTTTCACAGTCTCTGAAAATATTTCTGAAATTTGCGGATGATTTTCATGAAAATTTTGAAATTTGTTTATCAAGAAAAGTTCCTCAAATCATTAATAGATAATGTACCGAACGCTGGGAGAAACATTGTGAGCGTCCTGAATTGTCTTTTGAGACGGTACACTCACGTAATTATGAACACAGTTTATGTTTTCAATTTTTGGTTGCAAGCTGTAAGATTATTTGTACTCGTATATAAACTACATGCGTGAAATTTTCATACACTTGGATCAGAGGGTGTAAAGGGAATGTGATAAATGTTTTGAGGAACCATTAAATTCATCTTTCAAATTCTGACATGAAGAGGCACACGCTGTTGAATTACGTGGTATTGCGTTGTTGAATTGCGTGTGGTAATGCACATGCATTACCCAAATTAGCACAATGTATTTTAACTGATGTTGAGAAAAATATATTTATATATACATAAGTACGTTTTTCCACGCATTCCAAGCATTTCTTTCTACGAAAATTTGACTTATCAATGATTGAGACCATCCGATACTAGAAATCTAGTATCTTGATACCCAATACTGCAAATCTAGTAGGTCTCAAATCAGACGCTTCGAAAATAGCGAAAAGCTCAATTGATGCATCTTTCATCTTCTGCACAGCATTGATTGTTCTACTTGTGAAATTTCAATATGTTTCTGAAAGCTCTGTAATTCGACTGTAAAATTCTCGAAATTATGTCAAACAAAAGTATTGAATGGAAAATATTGATGGTATTCTAGGCAAATTATAAAAAAATGGTTGAACATCAGTTCTTCACGATGTTTCCTGTTGAAGAATCAAGCTCAGTCTGTGTTTATATCAGTGAGTTGAGTGTGTATTAGCATGCAATTCTCTTACATTAGATTGTTCACGTATGTTGGCACTTCTAACATAGTTTCGCCGTTATAAGTGTGATCGAATAGTTTGTGCGGAAAAACACCAATTGAAATCTACAGTTATTTAAGCGAAACACTCAACATTACTTGAACTGTGTACTTAGTTACTCCAAAAAATCCCCAGAATCTCTCAATAGATTTGCCCTGCGTCTCGGATCATAGAACAATCATCAATTGTGCTCCGCCATAAATATCCGTTTCTTCATTACCCATTAAAGTCAAATACTGAGTAATCTTCACTTCTTGCTCGTGTTTTTACAAATTTCCAACACAAGTGCTATAAGCTCATTTATTGCGTATTTATGTCTTCCTTATGCGCTGTAATATTACGTAAATAAGCATCCATATTATTGTCGAACTCAAACTGACGGTAAATTAAACTAGGGTTCTAAATACACGTAGATTTATGAGACTTGAGTGTTCACCATGCCCTCCCAGAAGGAGCTCAACTTTTCTTCAGAGTTTTACGCAGTTTATAAGTTTGGACAATGCATTTTTGTTCTTTTAACACCTTCCTTGCATTTCACAATCTGAATTTTCACTTAGACTGAGTTTAACATAATCGTCATTGTCATCAGACGTTAATTGTATCGACGCTATTCCAAAAGAATTAAACGACAACCAATATCAATGTCAGTATCTTTATATTCTAGTATAATGTTAATATTATCAATGTTAGCAGATTCAGTCAAATATATAGCATTAAACAGAACGAAGACTCGTTACGCTTATACAGTATAACCTAGGTTCTCAACCCTAATCCGTTCCGGAAAACGTGTTGAGAACCGGTTTGGTCGAGTTCCGAATCTGTTTTTCGCATAAGAAATAATGTATAAGCAAGTAATCCGTTCCCAAGCCCAAAATGAACAGTAATATATCATTAAAACCATATTGATGAAAATCATTTATTATAACAGTAAATAAAACATTAACTATCTTAACAGAGGTCCAATACTCGCATTCTGTTTATATGTTTTGCTATGACTTCTTTCTTTAGTTCGATCATTGCTTGCAAGATTTTCCTTTTAGCTTTATCACTATCATTTAAACTCTTCTTAGGATGCATAATTGAGAGCTAAGCAGTACCAAAATGTAAGCAGCACGGCAATAACAAGTGGAAAAATGTATGCACAACACTAATGAATGGAGAGATAACTTAACAGCAGCGTGGATGACTAACAACTAAATTTTTCCCGGGGGAGCCGTACTCAGCCTCTCGGTCTCAGACTGCGCTGAACAAGCTATGTGCCACTCTCAGGTTGGTTGAATTCCAAATTTTTGGTCGAGAACAGGGGTAAATTTTGCTCGAATTTTATGGTCGAAACCTGATTCGTACGAGAAACGTTTGAGAACTGACGCTCAACTGTAAATCACATTGCTCATTTACAGGCTTATTTTGCACGTGTCAAATACTATACCCTAAAGTCCTACTCATACTAATCGTAAATAATTTTCAGGATTAAGAATGCAAGGCACGTGATACTTGTTAGTTTACTACTGCTTATGTCCATCTTGTATTTAATTGAGTCGAAATTAATTGGTTACTTCATTGACATATAGGACCTAAATAAAAATATTGATATGAACGGACGATAATAAAATAATTAGGTAAAAATTAAATCATTCATATCCATTTTAAAAATAAAATAATCATCAAGAACGAGTATTTGCACCAGTGTTGATGCACAGGAACACAAATAATCATACACCCATTCCAATCCTAATGGAGTTCTTTTCTCAAAACCGAACATCGAAGTACACATTCGATATTCACAATTTTTTTGCAATCAGTAAAATAAGTTATCAAAATCACATTGACTTAGTGAACTATTTTCTGTTGATTAATTTTTACTCAATCGTTCTCAAGGCTTACTAATTAAAATTTTACCTTTACTCTGAAGTAATCTATTTCCTTTTACCTCGGAGTGACGAAAAACAATGGATACGCATTGGAAAAGTTTGAGGCAATTGCTACCTTCAGTTACATGATTTTGGGATTACAATAATCAGGAACTCTTTCGACACAGCTATGCATGAAGTATCATCTGTTGACTTAAATGAATATATAAATGTTTTCATTGACATTTGGTTGCTATCATATTTATATATGGCTCATACACTAATTAACGATCCTATTCCACAACCATTTTCGAGTGTAGATTTAGAATTTTGAGATTGACTCAAAATATGTTCACAACCATAAAACCTTACTTGCGAAGAAACGTTGAGAAAAGCCTTGAAGAACAGTGATCCTTTGGCATGAGTAAACAAAAGGGTGTATAAGAGTGTGAATATTTCAACCACTTTACGTGTTGCTGACAAGCGGATTTAGAGGAGACTGAGGATGATACAACGCGTTAGTGATTAGATCCTTTCAGCTATGGAAAACGTGGCACAATGTGGTAGACAGGTAGAGAAAGAGGTCAATGAATGTCAAGGACAACGAAAGTGAACGAAGTACCCAATTACGTAAGGCTAGTGTAGAGTTTTCAGATTGTTTGGGCATATATAGATGACTAGACAGAGGCGTATGGTAAACGAAACTGCAAAGCTGAAGGTACATGAAAAGTGATCTAGAGGAACACTGAGACACGAATGAATAAAGAAACACGATCGTTGAGCAAAAGGAGAATGCGGGTAAATAATGAGAGAGTGATAAAAATTGTTCGAAGAGAGTACTCGAAGGCCGTAATGATTTGACGCAGTCCCGTTAAAGGCTTTATACTGCACCTGATCTTCTCTTAAGAAAAACAGGCTGGCATACGGGACATTACTTTGGTATGCTGGGTAAACCAATGGGAGTCGCGATGCTCTGCAGTAATGAACTATTATAGTTCTCGGTTGAACCGGGGGGGGTATTTTTTCGGAGATGAACACATCCTCTCGAATCATTATCGTTTAATTTTACCTTCCACTACCCTAAAGCTTGAAACTGTCAATAACTCAAAAATTAAAATATCAGAGCATCAATTATTGAGTGTTATAGTGATATACATCGGTATTTTTGCATCTAATAATCTGGCTTACCACCACAATATTGCCCGAAAAACATTTTGTACTTAAAAAAGACATTTGTCATATACACGCTAAACTTTATCATCACTAATCGTACACGAACTAAAAATTTAACAACTCCGTATTCCTGAGCGTAATCAGGTCTCACTTGTGTCTCAGGTTTTACAGTCAAATGCATGTTCTGCAATCTCTCACATATGAGATTTTCATCCAACCTTAGACGAGAGAGAAGCTTTTTGCTGCAGTACAAGTAAGCTTTCCCAAGGGCGCAATGAAACTGAATGAGCTGTGGAGCGCGTCTCAAAACGACGAAGCAAAGTTACTGCTTTTCTTTTGTCAAACAGCGTTGAAACTTGCAGCCAGCACTTAAAAAACCGTCGGTTGATGCCCCTGGAGGAACGGGTTTGAAAAGTTTTATCAAAGAATTCGCAGTGCAAAATAAAAAATAATATTTTCTGAGACGATATTTAATAAAAACTTTCCGATAAAACTGACAGCTTCAATAAATAGTAAGCTTTTAAAAAAAGGATCTGCACATTTAATGGTTGAAGAAAACTTTTTCAGCATCAGTTGTGATGATGATTGGCAACCTGATAAAATGAGTGAGAATCTTATGCTCTCTCGCAAAAAGATTACCGTTGAAGATCCTACATCCATTACTAACAGAATTAATGTATTTTTGATCCCATTCAAAGGGTCATGTCACTAACTACATTGTCAAGCGTTCAGTTACTTACTACTTTTAATTTTGAACATACAAAATGGTATTCAGTACTATATGCTCGTATCACTGACTTTTAACTAACATAAAATGAGTTTTACGGTGGTTTTCTAGGTCAATCATGTTTGTTTTCAACAGCGCTCGGCTAAGCAGCTTAGAAGTGGAAACACTTTGAAATGAAGCAAAATATTTCCATTATTTATTCTGAATAAAGTATCTAAGACAAAAACAAGCAGGCTTTTTAATCATAAAAGTGGACAGCCAACAACTCTTGTCATATGCTGAGCGTACTAAATAATGCTTACGTATTCGAAACAACTTTTCAAGAAAGAGACTAGGGTCAATTTTTTGTATGTACATCAGAATGAGTGTAACGTATAGAACTGATGGAAAGTGTTGTTCTTTTCACTTGTATCTTAGAGCACATAAATAAAATTCTAGTTTGACTTGGTAAGAAAAATTAAGGTAGTTACCTTTCATTTAAATGTTAGTATCAGAACGTGTCAACGAAAAGTATTTCTATGCCAACGTTTCTAAACATTTCACTAGCTTCTAGAACATTCTAGCAACGTAGATGGCATCATTACACAACATATACGGGGAACCCACGCTCAACAAATTAGTTTACTTCCACTTGTCACAGGGCAGATACGTCGAGCATCACTCATCATTATTATCAGCATTAGTCACAAATAATATTAAGATGTCGTAAGTATCCCGCAAATGCATTTTGTTTCGTTTATAACAAATTTTTTGAAGCACAAGCTAAAAATTACGCCGTGAAAAAATCTGCAGGAAAACAGAAGGCCTACTAAACATTTTGCCATGCCTGTCGGGGATCAGGACAAACCATGGGCCCCTCATTTCACCTGCAAACTCTACAAAAGAACTCTGGAAGGCATGATACATAAAATGTGTTTGACATATTTAGATACTGCTTTTCATTTTATTGTAACATTTCCAATAACACTGAGTGTAATGTATCTGTAATTTTACACGTATGTTTCCATTCATGGCGAAGAAGATCGAAGAGCTGACGTTCAGATTAAGTTTTTATCGAAAGATTTCATTTTCATTTTCTTGGGAAAACCATGAAGTTTGTAATCTAAAAAATTGGAGTAAGTTAGGAAATGTACTCATAGCTCCCCATGTCTACTCCACCAAAGAGAGAGAGAGAGCAGAAAAGTTTGCAGAGTAAAAGTAGTTCAGGAGTAGCTGAAGTCAATGATCCAGATTCCAGATAAGAAACTGAGGAGAGAAACCATACTATTTCCACCAAGATGACATCAATGAGCTGATCAGAAATTTTGATCTTAAGAACTCAGATGGTGAGCGTCTGACGTCGAAACTCAAGAAGTGAAATTTGTAAGATGAAAATATGTACGTATCAGGTCTGAGAAACTGCCACCAGAATATTTCAAGCATCATCACTTGTCAAAATGAGTATTGATTTTGCTACTCTGTGACTTGTAATTGGAATCCTCTGTAATCCCAACGAGCGGCGCCTCTTTATCGACAACCCGTGCGGGAGTCTCAATGCAGTGCTGCTTCGTAACGGGAAGGGAGTCCTTAGCTCACTCTGTCCAGATCAAAGAGGAATACAGAAGTGTCAAAATAATATGTGATGCCTCGAGATATCATGAGTACGGTTAGAAGGTTACTGAATACTTCAAATTTAGATGGGTATCCAAGGCAGTTTTACACAGTGGCCAAGGACTACTATAAACAGGACGTGCACCACAATATAGCTGACTACGCTAGCGGAGGCCATTGCATTCTTAGTAACATAACATTTTCTATCGGACAAATTGATTAAAAATTACTTCTTTCAAGCAATAGCAGCGATAATAATGTTTTATAGTGAATTTTAAATGAGTTAAAGCGCTGTAATGCTTTGAAATACCAATTTTAACCGGACTTAACATGTATTATTATTTGAGCTTCGTAGCCACTTTGTAGAAAGCCGAGTTGCTGCAGTTTTAGACTTTACAAATTGATTATAGTTAAACCTTTTCCAAAGCAAACAAACAAACATACAAACATTCACGTATATAAACAAACAGACATAGAAGCAAAAACCTACCAAACTGCAGTGATTAGTCAGCCAACCGGGCGTTCTTGACAGAGGTCTGAAGAAGGAGTACATTCTTTTGCTAGTCTTTCTCTGAGGGGTTGACAGCAAATTTGAGGGGTTGAAAGCAAACTGAGTGAGTGTAGTAGTCGTCAGAATACTGCCTTTCTTTGACTCGTACAGTTTCTTGACGTCTGCAAATGATGCCGTGTTTCGTTGTCAAGACTGATCTTCTGGCCCTTTTCACTGATCCAGTTGTTGTGGATGCAGTTGTTTAGCAGATGTAGCTCCAGTTGTTTAGCTCCAGTTGTTTAGCAGATGTACTGTGCCAAAGAGGAGAAGCCAGACACGCTCGTTGTCAAGAGGATGCTTGGCTGTGGCACTGCAATTACCTAGTGATTAGAATAGAAGTGGCCTTGCAGTCTCGGTTGTTCTTGGCCATGCCACTCAGCAACCCACCAGAAATTGAAACAGTTGGGTGAATCTGTACTTCATCTACCAAGAGAAACACATTCTTCTATTGCAGTGTCTGGACCCTGTCAAATGTGTCCCTCAGCACCTGGTCCTTGTCAATAGATGAAGTGATGTTCTGCAGCTTGCGTTTGCATGGCAGCACCAAAAAGCCTCTGAGCTGTTCATAATTACACTTCGGGTATGATTGAAGAGCAAAACAATAATCATTCATGGAAAACTAATTCTGTGATAAAATTTCCAACAGACGTCAAAAATACCAACCTCTTCTCGTTCTCGGTGTCGACATAGGCTGACGTGTGAGCTTGAAGGGTGACGACATTTTGGATCGTTTTGTCAAACGGGATGTCATACATAGTTCATTGCCAAGCGCACAGTTTCGTCGGACTGCGTATACGATCTCAAATCATTGTTGGGATGAAGTGTCTTAAACAGTGGTACACTAATGGCGTTCTTGAACGCACTGAGCGTTAGTGGGGAACACAAAGTGGGCTTGTTTTCGAAAGTCACAGACAGGCTGCACTCACTGAAATTGTCGGTCATGAACAAACACACAAGCCTTTCTTTCGATCTTGAAATAATCAAGTTCTTGTATTGCTTCTACAGGTTACGTTCAGGTTTGAAAACATCAAATGAAGTAATCTTATCCTTCTGAAGAAAATACCTTAGTTGTTGGTCTTCCACTTTCGCCGGGCGAGGTGTAAGTTTTGGAGATGGCAGACATGAAGCAGGCACATTGAAGATACTGGGAGGGATTTCGCTTGTTCACACAACCCCACACTTGTTCGGCATTTTTAATACATATAATTAGTAATAAACTTTGTATACAAACAGTATCCACTTATAAATGCAGCAATGTGCCTCAAAACAAACAACAATATCGAATTCAAACCGAACGACAGACTACGACAATGTTCGCACTATGACAGATGGGAGTTAACTGAACGCATTGAACTGGCCTCTGCTACCGTAGTCAGCTACACGGCGATGCACGTCCTGGTTATAGTAGTCCTTGACAGTGGCTTTGTCATCTTGGTTTTTGGTACAGCAGAGAATCATTGCACACCCCCACAAACGGGACTGGCAGCAGTGGACTGAGTCTACTGTGGAGAAGGATCACAATGTCAAATGGAAGCCATTGTAGCAGCCTAGAAAAGTAATGTTGCTTCCACTGCACTAGGAAGTGGGCTTTATGAAACAATTCGTCAGAACTGTAGATGAAGAGTTCGCAGCTTCTAGGTAACTAAGATTTCTTTCCTAATCTGTCTGCAGCAGAAGTGAGACACGGCGCTTTCATTGGTTCACAAATAAAAAACTTCATGTAGTGTAAGAAGTTCCCAAGAAGCTAACAAGAAGAGAAAAAGTAGGGTAGAAAGATTTGATTACAGTGGTTCCTGGGTTTTTGGGGAATCAAAGAACTGAAAACTATGGAGAGCTTGATGAGACCTTGGTGTAAAATTACGGCAAAATAAATTGCAGAATGTCCGTCAAAGTCCATATAATTGACGCTCATTTCAATAAATATAAGGAAAATAAGGGGGCTTACTCCGACAGGCAAGGCAAGTGCTTTCACTAGGGTATATTGGACTTTGAAATCCGTTAATAAAAGTAGTACAATAAACAAATGACAGTACACTATATTTAGAGTCTGATTTTTGGACGCAATTTTCAGTGTAAGCGAAAATCGTGAAAAATTACTCATTTTTAATGATTTTACTGTGTTGTCACCTGCGCAGTCTTAGAATAGATAAACGCTACTTATGCATCATATAAGATTTTTGCCCCATTTTTTCGCAAATCAGAGTTCAAATTTTCCAGCTGGTTCTAGTGGGAATAAGAAAATTTCATATACAATATATTTTGATCTTAAGTACGAAATCAAATTTAGAAAAGAATTTCCTTATTTTTCCATGTTTTCCAAACACAAGTGACCGAAAGTTATCAGGCACTGCCCAAGAACAAAAATCGTGTTATCCAGCGCAATAGAAGGGTGAACCCCGTCGCTGTATTAAACTGCATGTTCGACGGCCTTCTCGACCGGACTCTTCATTCTTTTTTAACGTTTGTAGTTAAGCTACAGTTGGTAATTTATAATTAATTGATAGTTAATAGTTGATGGCCAACCGATATTTGATGATTGACCGAAAACTGATGATTGATGACTTACCAGCAACTGGTGATTAATGATTGGAAAGCAATTGACGGACAATAATTTTTATTCAGATAACTCTAGCAATTAGAAACAATTTGGGAAGTAATTCGCGAACAACTGAAATATTTTATGATTGACCTGTCCGCACATAAAATCCGAAATGTTACTTCCATACTACTTTACGAGAACCCGACTTTATTCCTGGTTAAGCCTTAACTGGTATTCTTAGTATTTAGTATTGCCTATTTTCAAGTCCACTATATCAAAAATACACGTTTAACTCTTTGAGGCACAAGATTTGAGACACACCATGCAACAAATGTATCTAAATTGGTGGGTTACTTAGTATTCCACCCTGCCCTAAAGGGTTAAGATCAATAACATTCAAAGCAAAATGACCTTTGTTATAATGTTTTATTAGGGTGATTGTTTTTCTTCCCTGTCAGGTCTCTTTTACCAGGACAAAACAATTACGCTACTGAGAAGTAGAAAGCGATTTTATACTGTTACAAGAAAGGTTATTTCTTCTCATTCTCCGTGAATTTTAGAAGAGTACAGAGAAAAGAAGCTTCAATCTTGAAAATCCAATAATATATTGATTTGCGACTACAAGTGGTTTATATGAAAGCGTCTGATTTTTTATTTCCTCAAGTAATGGATTAGTATTGACATTATCATTCATACAAAGGGAAAATTTATTCCAATTGGTTTTTCTCTAGTCTTCTTCACTCGCAATACCTAGCATTAGCACTTCAGAAATTCGTTCATTAGGTATTTGTACATCCATAGCTTTTTGTGTATATTTTTAAATTGTTTTTTCAGAGCAGAACAGTGAATATAAATAGTGAGTTTATGTTATATTTCTTATTTTTCTTATTGCTTTTCATTAAACTCGTATATGAATTAGGAATTGTATATTCACTATAAAATGGAAAAAATCTACTCAGTTGACACATGATCGAATTTTTGAAGCCATAAAGTATTTCCTCTGCTTCTATCAACATAGATGCTGTGTTTTGGACGTCATGTAAGACCAGAACCTCGTTCAGGTTAAAAAATCATTTAATAATTGCATTGGACTTTAACATAGCAGTTTTGCCCTAATAGCGACCTTGTTTCTTTTAAAAGTTCTGGGCAGCATGGCTATGTGACCGAGATACAAGAGAGGAGATTGGAAGGGCTTGTATCAATGGCCTGACCCTATATTACAAACTAAGGATTAAGGAAGTAACTACTAGTCTTTATGACTGCGTTGAAACCATCAACTTGCACGTATCCTAGGAATATGCTGGCTCCAGTTCGCTGATAATGCCCACTTATTAGGTTTGCAGACCAGGTGATTTATGCACGGTACGTGAACTCACTCCATTAGTGCAAATTACATGCCGCCGTTTTGGAGAATTGCATGGGGATTTTGGGACATAGTATGAAGCAATATTTTTGTTATGTCTTACTTCCCATGTCATAGTTTTTAACTGTATAACGTTAGTCGACGCTTAGGTGAAGAATGACAATTACGTGCCTAAACGTCGAACACAATTAAGAAATACGAGGTTAAACACTTAACTTCATAATGTATGCACTTTTTGTGCATTATATTATATCGCAGTTGAGTTCTTCTCCTCATGGGCAAAGTAACTCCAAATAACCAATGAATCACCGTCGAAGTTTACTTTTCATAATTTTGCACTAGTTGTACCTTAATGCAGAAGAATATATATATAGTAGCTATTACGGGTATTCAATGAAAAAGAAAAGAACAAAATGTGGGGTAAAAAAGTAATTCTGCGAAAGCGAAATGATTAAATAATGTCATTTTTTTTAAACATAAGCCATACTCAAATAGTTACATAGACTGGATTTTCATTTTTCATAATGAAATATTTTCATGAATCAAGAAGATTTGAACTACTACAAGTCGATGCTCCTGCAGTGAAGTTATTTTCATGGCAAAGAATGTCTAATTTCATACGACCTGAAGCTCAGAACTAGAGGCTGAGCCAACGTCCCTGAGATTTCTGACAACCTGAAGCTTCCACCGTTCTTGTATTTTACTCGGAATCTAAATGAACTGACTTTGAAGATCCCGTTAATTTTATTAAAAGTTTCGGAATTTTTGGCATCATCTAGATTTTCAACAAAAAGTATGCTTGTAAACCAATATTTTCGTATAGGAAGACCGTAGATATGTTCAAACGGATGCAAATTGGTTATGAGATTTTATTATCCTATCTTGTGCTTGGCTTCTGAAAATTAACCTACACAAAACTGCGATTATATGTCTGAGGAATATTTTTCAGCTTAAAGAGATCGTAGACGTACCTGTTACCACAAATGGCACTATGCAAACCACTGGAGTAAGATGCAGTATTTAAATTATAAAATAACTGTATTATCAAATGTGTTGAAAAAGTGAATAATCATATACAGAATTCAGGGTTTCAGCTCAGTGTGTTTTGCCCAAGCAATAACTCAGAAATTTGAATTTTATATTTTTTTCTAATTCGTTTCAATCGAAAGAAAACTGTACAACACAAATTATGGATTTGTTGTCGTAAATGAAAAAAGAGAAGTGTCGATCACTCGAAACTGAGATTGTTTCACAGAGTTTCAAGCAAGCAAGTGTCACTTTTATTTTCAAAAACGCAAACAAACAAATACATAGAAACTAATGTTGAATTAGTGTATCCCATGTTATCAGCAAAATAAAATTACTCCAAATCCGAATAACAGAATATTTGCAACCAAAACCTGATTACAGACCTCATCATGAATTATTAAGGAAAAACGTAACTGTCTAACAAACCTGCTCCACTTTTTTGGAAAATTCAACTGCATATAAAACTGTACAAAAGCTTGTATATTTAAAAGCCTGGCAAATAACCTTCAACATCAAAATATATACTTTAACGCACGTTGATTTAAATAACCGACTTTTCCAGCACACGATGAATGGTATACCTACTGAAGCACTACAAGAAAAAAAAAATATTGCTATCACTGTAACAAAATCTCGTGCATAAAAAAACAACTGAAAAAGGTGTCAGAAACGCGAATAGTATCCTTTGTTGCATTACAATACAATTTACATACCAGTCAACGAACATAATATTACCGTTTTATGAAGCGCTAGAACTGCCACATCTGGAATGTGCAATGAAAATTCGGTCTCCTACCCTAAGAATCGATATTAATAAAATTGAGAAAATTCAGGGTGAAACAACGAAATGATTCCTGAGCTTTGCACTCATAGCTACAAAAGACGTCTTCAGTAGCTTGAACTCTATTCCCTAAAACAAAAAGACTGCGAGGTTAACTCATTAAAGCCTACAAATATCTCAGCTGCCTTAGCAATATTTATATAAAAGGCTTTTCGACAGAGACGTTAACGTCTGAAACAAAAATAACAGCCAAAATTTAGTGATAATAGGCTTCAAAACATCGGAAGCTCTAAACTTTTCAGTGAACATTGCCAAAATTTGGAACTAGCTGTTCAAAAACATCGTTTCTCCTGTCACTGCGAACACATTGAAAAATCGTTTAGACAAATATTGGGTAAGGAGCCCTCCAGATTGTTACGTACTTATTCCGTATTCCTAACTCGTGAAGCCTGTGCATGATTGTGGTGTATGTGCCTGTGGAAAGTGCGTGCACATGACTGAAATGGTTTTGGGTGATTGAAGAACACGTCCGGGATTTATGTTTCTATTTTAGACGGCTTGGGACTTGGGTAGCAATCCAATAATGACTCATACGACTCGTTTCTGTTACCTTATTCAATTAGATTGTATTGATCAAATAGCATGGGAAAACTAACGGCATGAAACTCCAATCTGAGACAATAAAAAATAATCAAAAATTGTTTTGCAACGTTTGAACCAGCGTTAAGTCATTGCTGTGTGTGCGGGAGTGACTTTCATTATACTTTTACCCACTCAAAATTTGGCTTCAAAGTTGAAGAGGTATCTTTAAAAAGTACATGTACTTCTATTTAGTCCAACAAGGACAATACGTCAATTATCGCAATGGTATTTAAATTGACTTTGACATTTTTTCCATTGTGTGTAGAGAGAGAGAGAGAGAGAGAGAGAGAGAGGCTGAATTTCATTAGATATAGAAATTTAATGATTCGATCGTTTGTTGGCAAAACATTGGGATAATATTACGCCAAAAAGCATTTGCGTACCACGTGTCTCAGTCTTCCTAAAACTCATGGCGCTATTTTAGTCATCATAAGTTCTTTCGGATCATAGCTTAATAACGATTATTTCAATCAATATGTCTCTCAAATGAAATTGCATTGTAACATATTTCCACGTTCGAATTACATGTATATTAATGGCATTCATATTTTTATCCACTTCGTTGACCTACCTTGCGCATTTTAGTACAAAAAATTAGGCCACTCCTGAGCTGTGCTAGTGATAACAAATTTCATTCTAAATATTACAAATTCAAAAGTTTTTATTAATCTAAATCCATGATCGCTTCCTTGCAACATGACTGAAAGAAAACATAAACTTAATGTGACGACTTCAATAGCCCCCACGAACCGTAATCTCACCACTAACCTTTACACTTGAGATATAAACTGCTTGTGCAGGGAAATTTATAGTAGCAGACAAAGCTGTTCGGACTTTCTCCAGGACATCAATCGTTAAGTGTCTCTACGATTCTTCACTTATCGGAAATTGCCTGGTGCTTGCAGTTGCGCCAGAGGAAATCTTTTCATGTCAGATATCGCAAACTTCTCCAGTCCAACAATCCAAAAGTCCAGAACCAGTACAAATTTTCAGCAGAAGACAATACATATGCAAGCACTTTGAAAATTTCAAGAAACGAATAACGGTCAAATAACTATTATTTCACTATCGTTAAATAAGGTAAAGAGTACAATACCTTGTTTTTGTCTTCACAACAATAATATTATTGTTCGGAATCAATAAATCAGAGGTTACGATTAGCGATGAACGTATCACTAAGTTTCGATGTGAATAGTTGAGGTGTATGTTATTATTATTTTGGAGTTAATCACAGTGCGTACGAAAAAGTTTACTACAAAATTACCTTCAGTGAGTGACTTAATTTTTTGGAACGTGAAGTAGTATTTTTAAATATGATATGAACCATTCTACTGACTTTGCTTGATATAATTTAAACATCACAGCGCTTTACAGGCATATCAATTTCTAAGATGCAAGAAAGCATTTCCCATGAATTCGGGGACTGTAAATCAGTAGAGAATTTGTTTGAAAATTTTAACATGACCATATACAGTCCACAAAAATTCCCGTACAAGTATAGGGGGATCTTAAATAGAATCGAATCAAATCAGGACAGAAATGAGTCATTTGGCGTATTCTTGGGCTGCTACCCAAGTCCCATGCAATCTGGCGTAAAGTTATCACTCACGCATATGCACCTCAATTACATATATATATATTTCAAACACGTGCGTACACCTTAATCAATTACAAGCATTTCAGTCACAGAAACATACTTCAAACATACGTACATAAGCAGGAGTTAAGAGTCATATAAAATTAGTACTTTGCAGTGTTGTTTTTTCCCCAAAATTTATCGAAACGATTTTTGAACGTGTTCACAGTGCTCGTAAAAACGATATTCTCGGGTAGCTCATTCCAGATTGTGATGATTTTGACTGAAAAGAAGTTTAGAGCCTAGGATATCATGAAGGTTCTTTTCATTAGTTGTTGGCCTTTGTTTCTGATGGAGAAGCTTTTGTTTCTGTAAAAAATCCTTTCTAGAGTAACATTGTTGAAGCCATTGAAATATTTATCGGGCTCAATGAGTCGTTCTCGCAGTCTCCTTTGTTCTGGGGAGATGAATTCGAGCTGCTGGAGATGTCTGTCGTAGCTGAGATTATGGAGTGCAGCAATCATTTTCGTTTCCAATATTTCCAGTTGGTTACTGTCACTTTGTAGGATAGGAGACCACAGTTGCATTGCATATTCTAGATGTAGTCGCGCTAACGCTTTGTGGAGCGGTAAAATGATAGTTTTTGACGTGTATTCAAAGTATATTTGCAATTAAACCCTGGATCCAACTCGCATTGCTGACGCTTTATTCTACTTGTTTGTCATACTTGAGATTTTCAATGATGATGATAGCAAGATCTCTTTGCCGATATACTGTTTCAATAGGTGTGTCGTTCATCGTATGGTGGAAATGCCGATTATTGCCACTAACATGCATGACTGAACATTTATCAACGTTGGAGCTCATTAGCCAGATTATGATCTATTGAAGTAGACGATTGAGGTCAGATTGAATAGTCAGTTTGTCTCGTTCGGTGAACACTCTCTGGCAAAGTATCGTGACGTCCGTAAATTGGTTGATTTTACTGATGATCCCGACGTCAAGATCGTTCATGTACAGGGTCAGGCAAAATGATCTGACACATTTGTAAGTCAAATTTGTAGGTTAAATGTGCCATCAGTTTGCCTGACTCTGTAGATGGTGAAGAGGAGCTGGCCGAAAATGCTCCCATGGAGGACTCCTGATGTTACATGCGTCAGACCACTCGTTTGCTCATGAATCATCACTTGTTGATTGCGGCCGGTGAACCAGTTTCGTATCCATCGAGAATAGTGGCATCGTATTCAACGTGCCTCTACTTTAGACATTACATAGTCTTGCATGGGGAACTCTATCGAAGGTTTTCTGGAAGTCGAGATAAACAAGGTTTCACGAGGCTTTTTCAAAAGAGTTGTGGACGTTTGTTAGGCAACTCTGTTTTTTCCTGAATCCATGATGGGTGTCAGTAATCAGGTTTTGGGCTTGGAATTTTTTTTATTCGGCTTTTGAGTAATGTTTCTATTGTTTAACTGATGGCCAATGTAGGACTAATTGGGAGATAGTTATTCAGTGCGTGTTTGTCCCACTCTTTGAAAATAGGAGGGGCAATTGCCTGCTTCTAATTCCCCAGAACAATCCCAGTGTTGAGCGATTGAATGAAGATGATTGTTATTGATTAGCTAATTACTTCAGCTGTTTGTTTGAGCATTCGGGGAGCACCGTCGGGTAATGTTAATTGATATGAGTTCAGAGGGATGAGTTGTTTTTCTATTGTGAGCATACCGTTCGTTTGAATTTTTTTTTGGTTTAGGGCACGAGGCTGTCGAATTTCTGCCAAGTCTTCACGAGTGAGCACAGAAATGAAATATGTATTTAGAATTCTGGCACTTGGTGCCTGTTCAAATTGAGCCATCAAGATCAACTAGTAGTCCGATAGTATTTATTATGAGTCGTTCGCCATTTACGTATTTACAGAAGTTCTTTGGGTTTATTTTACCTGTTCTGCCACAGCAATTCCTTTATTTCGTTTTGTACGTCTTATCGTTTCTTTAACGACTCTACAGGTGAGGATACGTTCTTGACGATAGGGTTTTGTTTGATATCTTTCAAGTCTTGTGTATGATTGTTGCCCGGCATTTACAAGGCGCTTAATTTCTTGTGAAAACCAAGAACGGTTATTGGTTGGTCTTATGCTCTCGAATGCTTCTTGATCTTGTTCTTAAGGTGGATTCTCGTCCTAAGAAGCAGACAGTAGATTACACCAGTGTAGCGATTGTTTCTCTAAATCATTTAAGAAAACTCTTCTTCTGTATTATACAAGTATATTATATGGAGTTATTGTAAAACTCGCCGTAAATAACTCGGGTGATCTCTACGAGATACTAAGAGTAGATTATTGAGAACTATGGGAGAACAAGGAGTAAGCTGGTGGAGTTGTGACTTCCTATCGACTGAGGATTATTGATGGCTTACTCACGAGGTGGAATGATCCAACCTCAATTTGTGCAGTCCGATACATGTTTACACATTTGAATCAGCAAATACTTTAGAGCCAGGCATTATACGATTAAATCAGTGAATACTTTAGAACCAAACCTTGTTTGGAAGATTGAGCAGAAAAATTAGAGCCAGACATTATATGATATACAAATCTTGAGTTGGCACATCCTTGAGAGCAATGCAATGTCGGACTGAATGCTGACACTTGAAGTATCATGAAGTATTCCTAGGCAATTTTGTTCTTCATTAATGAGTACTTCGTTGTCCAAACTACTGCGCTCCTCTTTCATTAGTTCCTGAGCAAAATGCAGTTTCCAACACAATTGTTGTTGCGTCATTTCTGATTAAATTATAGTACCTCAGAGAAGTATAAAAATGATAAATATTGAGAGACGTATTTTGACAAAATTTTGACACTAGCGAAAGTAATTAGTTATTCTGCCGTAATTACTGGCATATCCAAACGTACTTTTATGTCTATTACACTAGTTCAACCAAACGGGAATAAGTTGCTCTGTATTGAATATTATTCTGACGTAATAACACTATCAGAGTTGCACACAGAGAAGCTGAAGCCAAAGAGTCGTGTCGAGCGGATGGATCTCAAGTTCATTTAAATTCATGACGGACGTCATGCCTTGAGGTGGCTGGTGTCCTAGAGTCCTTGGGTAGGCGAAATCGAATTGAATCGCTACTTCAAATTCTGTTGGTCACTTGAATAGATAAGCCATTGTCTCGCAGAGAAGCGTAGGATATGCCACAGGCTTGAAGCGTCAATTCAATTTTAGTAATAGTTCAAACTAAAATAAGTTACCCACTTGTGATCGAGGTAAGAAATCTATTCTTTTACTCGAACTCCTAATTTTGGCACACTCCTCACGTAATATCAGATCTCTCTCTATTGTGCACGTACCACTGCAACACGAAACTTCATAGAGACCATTCGTTTAAGAAGTGCTTAAACCAAAAAGTTTCAATGTTATTTATCATTTTGATTTAAATGCACTTAAACGTTTAGGTTGAAACCAGTTGAAAAAGTTACAATCGCAACTCAAAAGTCAATTATTTTAAGGAAAAGACTCTAAATTCTAACTTCATCCTCCAGTATTTAATCGTAGAGATTTTTCACATAAACGGGATCTTTTAGGTATAATTAGCAATGTTATGTAGAAGATAGTAGCTATTGTTGGCTGAGAACTTCATACAGATTGAGATTACTATTTCGAACAAAGTGTCCTACCATTTCTTCTTTTTAATATGAATTAGATATTCTAATTCATCAATTTCCGAAAAACCGTCAAATGAAATTATGGTTTTCCCGTCTAGAAATGATATTATTTTGAATGAATGGTTGATGTACGTGCCGAGAAAATGTGGCAAAATTCAATACATTTTTCAAGTAAATATTGCTATATTTCTCTTGAAATACGAAACAAAAACACCTGAGTCAACAAGAAATTGTCTTTGAATCTTGAGTCTGAAGACTGTAATTATGAAGATAAATTAATTTCATTTCCAAATTCAATCAAAAGGTGCAGAAGAGTTGTATGAAAAAATTCGTACTACAGCAAGTTAGTTGTAGCTAAACTTAAATATGTAGGGTGCATGAAACTCTCACCCAATTCAAGGAAAAGTGAATTATTCAGTTAGTTTATTCTAATTGATTCAAGTTATACTACATATAAAATGACATTTTGACATAATCTACTATCAAAAATAAGCTGGAGTGCTACCCATTCAAGTAACATTTGTTCATTAAATACATTTTCCATTCCTTACGTATATAGATAATAATGTTTTATGAGCATGAGTGTTTTAAAGTCCATTCAGTCTTTTAAAAGCTCCAGTAACAGCATCTGTTCAAGTTAAATATTCATACTCAAACCTAAAATTAATTCTACGTGCAGTATGTACGTCTGTAAACAAGAACACACTTATGTAACGCAGCATGAGTAATTTAGCAAAAAGGCCGTGCCTGACAGCTTAAAATTACGAATTGTACTTCTGACCCTTCAACAAACAAAATAAAATTTTATATGATCACTACGAGTGAATGAATTTACTTTGCATCCTCTGTAGTGTAATATATTTCGTATTCCCTCGGTTCAGTTTGCCAATTAATTACGATGTAACATACTTCTGCTCTTCGTTTATCATGTAGTGTTTTCCGCTCGTATGTTGAGATACATCATGTTACATACCAAAAAACAGCGTGCTTTTTAACTAATGATACAGTGATAATTATTGTCGACGGTTTTCAACATGTCTGGCACCCCTTAATCGTACAAGCACGCCATTAGGGAATTGTTAAAGGAGATAAAGAATTCCATCACTAACTCATAAAAGAAGACATGCACGCCATCGTTTACAACTCTACATGAATCAGCACTGAACACGAGCAAGATGAAAATTTTTTATCATACAATTCTAAGTCGGTTTCAAAAACTGATTCATCATAAGACGAACAAGACTTATCAGATATTTGAATTCGAGAATAAGCGTCGTACAATATATGTATATATACCCTGAACACCGAAACACATTATTGAAAAACTTTCTCATGCGATATGGCATTTCTGAGTAGCAGTAATCATTACGTTTTTCCTAACAATCGTTTGACACTCAAGATGCACAATTTTTTAGTGTAAGAGTTTTTTGGAGGAAGATAGTAAACACAACTGGAAGAGAAGGAGTAAAGTTCAAGAAAACTTACACATATGCTCCTATCAGCCTGGTTGATAATACAGGGTGCAGCAACATAACGTCCTTTTTATTTAAATCCAAGTACTTTGAAAACAGGAAGTTATGTTGCTGCACCCAGTATAATCCAAAAAATTTGGATTTGCCAAAAGTGTTAGATCTACCGTCTTTTATTAGAACGCACTTTAATCGAAAACTTGAGCAAAGACAGTATAAGTGATATCGTTTAGCGAAAGTTTTTGGAGTACCAGCAACATTTTTGCAGTCTAACGTTAGTGTTTCAATCACAGATGACCGAACGTTCAATTTTCTGTGCATCGTGAAGTCAACGACGAATTTAACGTAAATTTTTATTTTTCGTCGTATGTTCATCAAAAATCTTTGAATGTCAAATGCAGCACATGCAGAGAAGTATTTTGCTAAATGTATTGTCAGCAACGCCATGTGAAGTTCCAGCCTAATATTTCAGGAGACGTTTCCATTAATCGTAAAGTCTAGTGCTTTGCCATTAAACTTTTAAAACTTTGTATTGAAAATAATAATCTGAAACTTTGTTCATGTCAAAATACTGCAGGAAGTGTTATCAAAACACATCGAAAATTATTTTCGAATGGTATCCTTTTGTCGAAGGGTTGTTGAACGTGCATACGTGTTAAAATGCCCTCCCCGCAAATGTGCAGAAAGGAAATACGTAAATAGCAACCAATTTTAAACATTCAATGAACCTTTCATAGAAACTTTGCAACAAACAAACGAGTAAGAAGAATTTAAAATAATTCGGAAGTGAACACGACACTAAATTTATTCAAAATAAAATCTAAAAATACTCGAATTTCTCTCTGTTATAACACTATAAGGCCTTCGATTGTATACGTATCTTGTCCATAAACTATTGAAGTTCTACTACGCTCCATAACTTACAAAAAAATGTGTGTTCTTGCAAAAAGATGCTGAAAAATCTAGTGAGACTCACGCCTCGCTGCGTGAGACCCAGCGTCTAAAAATTTGCACAGCTCATCGACGGATCAGTTTGTTCACGTGGTCCCTTGACTCTGCTGCAATGCTGCTAATAATGCTAATCTGAGTTTCAGCTCTACTACGGGATTGTTGTGCCCCGATTTTTCACTCTGTACGACGGTTGTTCCAATTGCGTCTTGCCATCATCTTATCTGCTGGAGATGAAGTGGCAACGCACTAAATTAGCTCAGCAACCTTGCTTCTGTTCGCAGGCGCCATCTTGTCAAACCTCAGCATCAGAGATTTTTGTCTGAACACTGTATATCCATAGCAAGACACAGTTTCAGTTAGTGTCACTAATCCTTGCCTGCCAAGAAGTATCTTTTAGCCTCATCAACCATATTAATGAATGTAATGAATAAGGCAAAATTTTGTGGTCATATGTACTGCCAGTTCACTGAGGCTAGCTCCATTTGCTATTGAAATTCGTCATAGAAAAATTGTGAATATATTTCAATATAATTACAAATTCCTGAATCTATATATGTTTCTATATTTTTTTACAGTTTCATGACATTAGCAGCTTTAGGTGCCCGCTGTAAAGAATCTACCACGTTCTCTTATCTTCTGGCCTACGATTTCGGACAGCACTTGTTTTCTAGTTTATCCACTGTGTCCATGTAGGATTTAAGTAAACTTAGTAATTTTTATTAATTTTACTCTATCTGGTTCGGTATCACGAATCATTTTTGTCAATTGATCCTCTTCTCGGTTGACAGTGATTTTTCCTCGTCAGGTTGTCTCCCAGACTCGTATTCTCTCACACCATGACAGGGGAACGCAACAGTGCATTGCATTTCAGCTACGTTCAATATTTGAATGCTCTTTTACCCTTGAAATGTTTATTGTCAGTCAGCCATGATATTTGTTAAATGAACGACCGAAAAGTAAATAAAAATGGATCTGATGAAAAATAACTCTTTCAGGAATACACTGCATTCATCAAATTTTCATGTACGATGTCAATTATATTTCATGAAAATACTTTGCCTAGTCGTTCATCTAATAGAATGATTTCTAGGAAACATTTGCTTGCAGCTTCAGATATCGGTCGCTTTTGTTCAGCTGGAAAATAGCTGAAGCGAGCACTATCCGGCTCGCATCATTATTGTCATGCAAAGGTCTAACTAATCCAAACGGATGCTTACTTAGTCCGTTTGTGTACGTAAATTGCTCTTGCTCAAAATCCTCAAGAAGAACTAAGAATCAGCAGTACTCTTCTTATGAGTTTTAATAAAATTTATGAAAAACTCACTATAAGGGTAAAATTTACAGTCCAAAGGTTCTTTCAGGGAAAGAGGGTCAGACTCTTTCTTAATCGATATTGAAGAAAGTATTAATTAATCAAATTAAATGATATCAAAGTAATATGGGTTATCTTACAATTTAGGAAAGCCTATGATTGATAATGAATGAAATATAATGCAGGGACAGTTTAATATCAATCTAGAGAATAGCTTGCTTATTATAAAAACAATCAGGAAGAAGCGAAATAAGTGGAGACAATACAAGTCCACCACAATTTTGCAAGATTAACTAACTACACTGAACTGACATGGGTATAAGGCACTACCGAAACCACCAGGGGTGATGAAGAAGAAAATACGTTTGTTTTATTCGAGAATAATAAATATTAGAATATGTATTAAGTTTTAAGAACAATCTCGAAGTTTCTTACAACGTACCACTTCTAGGTCATCTACCGATTGCAGGACAGAAGGATAGTACAATGACAGTTTTTAACTGGGCGACTAACCAAAGAAACTCAAAGAAAGATTTGTGTCAAAGAAGGATGGATCCATTTATTGACACTCAGATAACATGCCCAACTTTAGGAACTAACTTCGAAAAAAATGTTATTGCTCCTCTTTGTATGTTCCTCTTATGAATAAATTTGAAGCATGGATACACGATTAAGATATATACAACCCGTTATCAAACAAAACGAAAATGAGAACGTTTGAACTAAAATTTTCGTTATGAACTGCATCTCATCACTAACATGCAACTGAAGCATTGAGTTGAATCTTAATTATAGTTCCCGTATCAACCTAAAATTTAGGCTGCTTTCATCCTATTTGATTTAAACTACAAATTCACTGATTCAGAAAACTTATGAGAGCCAAACAAGAAAATTCAAGATAGTTAGAGTTATAGCTGAATTCAGTGAGCAAATAAGTCCGTTCATCTTCATTAATGCAAAACGTAAGGCTGAATAAAGTCATACGTAAATACTTCAGTACATATACAAATATTAGTAGTTAACATATTAGTTCCCTAAATCCTGTGATATATTTCCCTACTCCCATTGGTATATTAGTAGAGCTCCTCCAAGCAGACACAATAAAGCTCATTGCAGAAGTCTGTTGGGAATTTCGTTGCTTGTTTATATGTTTTCGTTGTACTTATTTCGTTGACAATTGTTGGAAAACTCTGAAAACCGAACCACTGACCTCCTCCAATAGTGTATTAATTTCTGGTTTCTTTCTCTACATCTTTTTCTGCTGCTGTTCGAGATGCTCACGCTACCACTTTTGTCGAGTGTTAGCAGTTTGTGGCATCCGCCACTTCAAAAGTTTGTGTCGTAGGATGTTATTGCAAGAAAACCTCTTCCTCGTTGCATTATGCTGATTACCTTAATTGATCAGAAACGGAAGTTATGTTCTCAATATCATACGGTCAATATTGTCAATTGAGCTATCTAAAGGTGTAATTTGATTCAACACGAAGACTTATTGTCATCCGGCATCGGAGTAGAAAATAGTTATAGATAACTTCGCTCAGCACTCCGTGTTAATTAGTCTAAATTACGGAACAATGGACTGTCACATCCGATTCACTCATCAGTCATTCCTCGTTCGTTACTTTCAGATCAAATTGACGCTTAGTAATTGCATATTTCTGACAATAATTAGTGAACTAATCAAGAGCAATTTAAATACATTTAATACCATGTTCTATAACAGAGGTCAGTAACCTTTTGGAGAGGAAAGACTAAAAAAAATGCATAGTGTCTCGGATAAGGGCATGTTATAAAGCATAATAAAAATAGGTTCCTTGAGGATCAAAAAAGAACAAGGAAATTGTTTTCATTCTATTTGAACATAAGAAACAGAAAACACCAATTATTCACTAGAACCTACAAAAGTATGACACAGATAAACAGTAAGAGGGAACAAATTATTTAATGAGAAACTTGGCTCTTTATACTGTGTAACAGTTTCTCCAGATATGATGAAATATTTTACGATGCATAAAGTCGAATATCATTACGGTGGTTTTCACTCAAGCTTGTTTTTAATTGACTTCTGGTGTATTTTATTTTTGAGAATACTGTTCACAAGCATTTGTTCTTCCAAATAATAATGTCTTCTGTTTCGTATTAGTCAGGATATTTTTATATTTTCTACTCGAAAATACATTTTTTTAGGAAATAAACAATGGATTGGAAATGAAATTTTGATTATGATGATTCATTTCATTCTAAATCAATTAAGTCTAAGATTTTTCTCTCTCGTAGTCTACTTCTGTTTCTTAAGGAGTACTAAGTAACTGCAATTAATTTCCATACCGCCGGAAATCAGCATACCAGATCGGGAACTTGTTTCTGAAATCTTTTACAGAGCTCTCTAAAATAGTACAAATATCTGATATTGTATCTCTCGTGTGGTATTGGAGACATGGAAAGTGAGAATGGTTTCTGTTTTGAAGATGTGATTCCCACAGTCTAAGTTTTCTTTCAAAAGTAGTATTGTGATCAAGCATCTCCAATACGAGCTTGTTCTTTCCCTGATGTTCGAGTGATTTGTGTGAGTTGTGAGTTGTAATGTCGATTGAATGAGTTAATTTTGTAATCTATTGTGAACATTCAAAGTAGGAAGTATCTTGATCTAAGTATTTTCTATAGATTTATTGTCATCTCTTTTCTCAATGCATGCACTCGTTTCATTATTTTCCGCTGCTTAGCCATCAAACATATGTAAAATAGGCATGGTCACCATACTATGCATGTATGTCTTTTTATGTATATTTCGAACTCGCATGATTTAGTCCGCTTGATTGTATGCAGTTCACCATTTTAAAACCACTACAATGCTTTTCATAAAATTCTGATAAAATAATTAAAATGATATGTGATGAAGAATGCATTGAATGAAGTTTGATGTGTTTTTATCAATACCTATATATTCATGTATCAATGGAATACACCTCTTTTTTTCTCCTGCCATTGATTGTGCGCCACCTGTTATTACTCAAGAAAGTTTGATAAATCAAGATTCCTTTCCGTAATCAATTTAACTATGCTTTCAACGATATCTGTTCCAGTGCTAGTGTGCCTCATGAGAGTCATTCGTGACAATGCTTCCTTGATATTAAATGTTGGTGATACATCCCTCAAAACACTTCATGTTTCCAAGTATATTTCGTATATATGCTTCTATCGATGGTTGTAGAATAATACTCCAGATTTTTCAAGATACTCTCCAAGCCACTTCTGACATTTTTGGTCAGCTCTCCAATTTGCTTTGTTAATGTTTTGGCCGAAAAGCTGATTAAAGAAAATACTTCCTTTCTTCTGACAAACCATATCAACTACCTTCAACAATAATGCATAGCAGAACTTACCAACAGTAAAAGGTTTAACTACCTCTTTAATTGGTTTTGACACCTCGTAACTAGCATTAGTGTTTCTGTCACTTTCTTTAACTTTGCTATTACAACATGATGACTGATTTGAACCAAAATTCTCAAACGTGCAAACTTCATGTTTTGAATTTTTTCCTATGAAACAGTCTCACCTATTATGATGTTATTCATAGCGCCGTTTAGTTTTTAAAATCTTCTTCACGACAATAATTTGTTGACGAATTACGCAAAAGCATTTCCCGTTGTGCTCACATTAAAAATGACTACGTATCCAGTCATTGTTAACATCTAGTCCTTCTACATGTACTTGACTTTTTAAAATTTCAATACCCTGCTATTATCAGATAAAAGTGTTGTGGAAAAAAGAAAACAAATTTGACGATCACTATACAGAAATAATAGGCAATTAAAATCAATGTGAATCTGTGAGTGTTTGTAATTTCTTGACACTGCCATAAAATACGTCTAAATGTATTTAATAATATGAAAAATAAGCTTGAATATTGCAAATAATTGCAAATTAGCAAACTATTAGGGGTACCGGAAACTTCTGTCCTGATTTTTGTTAGGAATAATAATTGAAAGATATATTACTGAAAAATCTTCATTGCTCAACAAAATAGTCACCATCATTAGATAAAACTTTTGTCCATGTACTTGGGTGCATTCTAATCCTCCTTCTAAGAAAATAAATACCTTTGAAACAAATAAAACAATTAAACTACGCTTCAGCCTCGTGAATATTTATGAATCTTTTTCTGGTGATGAAAGAACGATATAAGTGAAAATCTGATGGAGCAAGGTCTGGTGAGTATGGTGGGTGAGGAAGAACTTTCCAACCTAAGGACTTTATTTTTTTTAGTTTGTTTAGCAGATTGGGGTCTAGCGTTGCCGTATTGTAAAATGACTCCTTTCCAGGTCACTAGAGTAGAACATTTTTTATGCAACGATGTATTCAAACGTTTGAGTTGCGGACAGTAAAGATCTGCAGTCACAGTTTTTCCTTGCTCCAATAACTCAAAGTTAAAGAAAAGGGAAGGAAAGAAAACAGGAAAAGACTTTCCGGTACCCCTAATATTTATAAAGACAATAACATGTTAACTCATGTATGGATAGTCACTCAGAAACAATAAGCAACACAGCAAATAGCGATAAAAGGAAACGAGAAAAATTTAGTAACATGAACTACTAAAATTTGACCCTTCAGAGAAGCAGAAGCTGTTAAAACAATGAACACAACGCTTATAATTAACGCAATTTGTTATAAATAATGGTAAAACATCATTATCGAATTCAGATAACAACGGCACAGTTGTTTTCGTACTAACAAAAACTTTCGTTGTACATATATATAAACAGAGCTTCTGAACTTCTCTCGCTGCAGTGTCTGAACTCTCAAGCAGCTCCCCTACCACAAATGAGATACTGTGCAAAGATCGTACATCACCAGGGGAAACCACCAAACTCAATAATCATATAAATAATCTAGTGGTGCTAACATTAGTAATTCGTATTTATTATCCAGTTTAATGCTGGACGAATGAAAGTCGCTCAAGGGGCGGATTTTACCTGCGAACTGGGAGTTACCATCCTCTGGTCTAAAAGTTTAAAATTGATTGAGTTGGTTAACGTGCAACAATTTAATTAGATTCAAGTCTTGACAGGTCGTGTACTAGTTTCAGTTCATTGTAGGAAAACAATTTCTTGCAAGGATCATAACTAATTATTTTTTATGTTTGTATTGAAATCTTGGAATTAATTTACCATCTATGAAGCACTGACGAGTATTTTGTGTGTACTGCTCTTGAAAGTCAAACAAAATTATTTGATAAAATGAAAATAATATTCTTTGGTGTGGATCGATGACTGAATGTGAATACCAAGATAAAAAGCTGAAAGCTTTTCTCTTTTCTTTTCTTTCTCCTGAAAGCTCAGGCTCAATATTACATGCCTCAATTTTGAATGTGGACTGAAAAATGAAACATGGAAGTTGTTCATTGATATCGTTTTTCCTCTTTTCAAAACAAGTGTAGAAATACTCAATCATTCATTTATTTTTACTGCAATTAACGTTAAAAAACTAAAAGACATTACATTAAAAAGACATTTTACTAATACATTTTTACTAATCTTATAGAGGCTATATTTTATGACGTTAAGCGTAAAAAACGGACTTAGACGTCAGCATTTAACGATATGTCTCTATTTCAAAATATTCGTAATGCAATTTTAAATTGAATTTGCTACTTCTGATTTGCAAAGTGATTTCTATTAAGAGACACTTGCAGGGCAACAATATCAGGATATGTTATTTGCCTTGATCCTCGGAAAATGTTATTGATCAAAATTCATCTGAAGTCTTTGGTGACAGTAATATATTGACTCCTATTATGTGTAGTAATTGCATGCGAGGTTCCCAATCATATGGACAATGATATGTGACCATGAAGCTTCCGTAATCGTCCACAGATGCTTCAATCCTCAAGTTTTGAAGCATTACCAAATGACCATACTTTTTATAGGAGCCTCTGGTTTTCGTAGTAGTTTGATATTGATTACCACGCTACATTTTCCAAATTTTCGTGAGTGTTCATAAATGCAACTCTTCCTACAGTAAGTCAAGCTCTATTTTCGAGCACCTTTTTTGTGTAGAAATGTTGGTGCTTTGTGAATCATCGATAAAAATCCCTGCTAATCAAAAAATATCACCTGTTTCTTCGTACTTGCTATCAAAATATAAATACCAATCAGTATCAATGACCCTACAAATCTTTAAAAGAACTTATGTCTTATATTTTGTCCTTTACCTATTGACAAAGGGACTTTTTTAACTCTTCATTGTGCTTGCAGGAGATGTTAAGCGTGTTTGGAACACGCTGTTATCCACATCGCAGTACTTCAAATTGTTTTAATAACATGTGGGGCACGAAGGGATGACAGTGTTGCTCCTCCAAATTCTACTTTTGACTACCTGGAGGAGTTCAATGTATTGGAATCTATGGCGATAGAGTTTCTAAGTTCTTTATTTGAGTTTGCGTTCGATTAAAAACTGAACCATATGTTTTCCTGCACATTTGTGTCAATAAATAGTTAAATTTGAGAAAGTCTTCTTGTTTGATGAGCTGAAGGTTACAGTTATCAGTATGACATATGACAATATACAGTATATATTACACATCATTTTAAAATAATATAGTGAGGTTCTGTTAAGTCGTGAGGAAGTATTAAATTTGACATATATTTTTCATAGAAGTATATTCTTTGAAGGTCTTGTGTTCCTGAGGTGCAATTATGAATCAAATAGAAATGAGTACCAGGCTTGAGAGCAAATAACAAAAGCCTTGGCTGACTTGTGCAGAAGCTTCATAGCAGTTATGCTTCCTGGAACCCCGCTGTACAAGTCTCGGTCATTATCTCCATACGTCTTCAATTGACCGTGCATTACTACTGAGACACCAAACATGCATTAGTTTAAACCTGCTGGTAATGCACTACTTGACTGTGGTGACGACTCCGGGCCGCTTGAAACGATATGAACGCACGATGATGGGCCTTGCTGCAAACGATTTGTACACATCTTTCGTGTTCACTCTCGTTGTAATCGCCAGAATGTGCTGCCGAGTTAATGAAATATAGACAATCGTAGTATACGACGTAAATCTCACAAGTTTAATTGCGCTAAATTAGTTTTTGGAGTACAAATGTTGATCATATAATAATAAAACGTTATCCCGATCAGTATATGTTTCAAGATCAAGTTAACCAAGTATCATTTCGTTCTGCTATGAATAGTTTCCGACAACTTTAATGGCTGTCAGTTTCTTAACAGGTGCTTCACTGCTTGTTCCAAATGCATATATTGTTTTTCATTCATCTTGCGATGAAAACTACCACCTTTGCTATGCAAAAACATGCACACGTTTCACGACCGTGATTAATCTTTCATAAGTATTTTCTCTGGTCGAAAAATAAATTACAAAATGCATAGTAATATACCAAATTTTCCTGTTGAGTTATTTCTACACGTGAGTTTGCTGAAGATGGTTTGTGTGTAGTCCTCACTACTTTATTATTGATTCGGGTTCGCTAACTCCTTGAAACTTTGACTAAGAAATTTACGATAAAAAACAATGTTTCTACGGTGCTGTAGACTTCTGAATACTGTCATACACTGAGTTTCTCCTTATTTTATTTATTTAGCTAAACAGTTATTCATTTCTACTTAGTTGTATTTTCCATCCTCTTAATCGTTGGTAAACTTTTTTATCTCATTGTCGTCTCCGTATCAACTCATTTTGACAGAACGTACACAAGAACAGAATGATGCTCTAAAACATATGTTTAGAATCAATAAGTGTTAGAAACATGTAACTAGTATAATTTAAAGAAAAGAACTCCTATAGGTAGCCTGCCACAATGGCCTTCCCTCAAAATTCCGTTTTTATTTCCTATACCAACAATGTGGATACATTCTAAGCTTTAGAAAGTCTACCTTCGACTGTATGGGAGTCCATACTATGGCTTTGAGTTAAGACCTCAGTATGTGGCTTTGTCAACACAACTCACGTGAGACAATATAGACGCCATCGTTAAAAACAGATGAATTATATTTTATGCAAGGTACTCATCAGAGCCCAATCTTTACTATGTCCTGCACTTTGCTAATTTCTTAGGTCTCTTATTACTTTAATTTTTTATGCTATAGTTTAAAAACGCACCGATGTTGGAAGGTATCCACTGTACATTCCAGCGATTAGGAATGTTACAAACAACAGCTCTGAAATAATTCGAAGCATACAGCCACACGTGTAAATGTGTTATTTCTCATCGGAAGCTAATTATATACGCTGCTACAATTTTTATAGCAATTAGTGCATTCGTTTGTATAGCACATTACACTCTCATGTTTTAATAGACCAACCTTTCGCTTCGAAGCATACACAAGTCGAAGAACAAACAAAAAATACATACGGAATGATCATTTTCATTCTATTTTATCATTCATTATGACCAACAATCAAATTTGGTTATTCGAACTTTGAATAAACGAGTCAGGAATTTGTCTTGATAGTTCAATGACTGAATATATTCATCAGGCTTAATGCTTTTACAAATTCACTTCATTTGTGTTGTTTGTCTCGTTTCTTACTTATTCAAGACAAACATACGTGCTATAAAAGATTGCTTTATTGTTCCCTTAGACTTATATTTTTCTTTGTAGTCGAACATGTATTCCTGCTGGTGATAACGATAAAGGTGTATTCTTCTACTTGAAATTTATTTTTTGTTTTAGTAGAGCAATGTGTTCTACTTAGCTTGCTTGCTTTCACGTAAGTAATTCAAATGTACGATTTAGATAACTTGTTTTGTATGACCACCACAGCATGCATGGGACGTTGATGATTCATCGAGATGATGCTATCGAAGACTGTCAGAAACAAAATTTTCCCAGATGGGTTCTGTTGTAAAAGAAGTTGGAACAAACAAGTTCGGAACCCGACGAAGTCCCAAGAAAACTATTCCCTGGAGAACCAAGATCCACAAGCGTCGCAAGAACAACTCTATAAACTTTAAAAGGCTGATCTTTTCCAGCGTTTTTCTTCAACTGGAGCGTCGCAGTCAGTAGACTGCAAATATTTGGACAATACATATATACAGCTCAGTTTTATTTAGAAAGATCTAGAAAACATTTGAAGATTTGTAAATGCGAAGAAACATATGCCGTATGCATTGTTATTTTAAACGAATGCTATTTGTCATTGGCTGAATGTTTATTTCATTATGATTTCTTGTGAAGTTAGGCAATATTTTTTCCAGTTTATTGATTGTGATGCGTTGATTTGTGCTAGCGAAATTCTGAAGTTTAAAACAGAAACCAGAAGATATGGTATACAGCCAAAATGAATATCTGTGATAACGAAAGTGGGGCTCACCGGTAGAAGTGCTCACACAAGGATTACCTTCACAGGTACATTTTATTTCCTACTTCGTCTTGACACATAAAACTGATGATTGAATGCGTTTTTTTCAACTGGAGAGTATTTCAATGTTATTGTGTGTACATCCCGTATGTTTGGTCGTATGAGTCTCCAGTCAATTATAGAAGCATAAATTTACCTCTTGGTCACCGATTCTTGTTCTACTGTGGACAACATACAGGTACATTCGCTATTTCTGATATGATTTGGGACTGATTGAGAGAAAATTCTTATCATAAGATTTTAAAAATCGTCATACACTGAACTAAAGCATTGTGTTCAACCTTATAATTCCAATGAAATGTTATAAGTATTTTAAAATGCTTGCTTTTTATAAATGTCATCAACGGAAACCTATCAGTATCAAGCCATTGTATGGTATTTATAACGGTTGTTGGGTGAACTCATTGCTCTGCTTCTAGATGTCAGCAAATCCTTGTGGACACTCATTCGTCTACATATATCAGCTGGTGTGAGAGGTTCGAATATATGATACATAGGTATATTAGGTCAATCCTGCCCTTATAATGTGTATAGTAATGCAGTATATTTTGAACTGTACATGTAAAACCATGCTGATGACTCTTGTATTGCGTAGAAGCGAATTGTCAATTATCTCGCTTTGGTTGGGAAGTATACCTAGGAAGAGCTTGTACTATAGTCTAAACTCCCGTTCCTCGGACGCTCCCGCCCCTGGAACGCTTCTGTGCCTTGTATGCTCCTGTTCTTCGGATGTTCTCGTTCGTTGCAAGGTCTGTCCTTCGTCTATTCTTCATACTGGTTAACCTATCTGACTATACAAGATTGAAGCCATAATTTTTAAGAGCTTGTTGAAGTTTCAGCTAGGCATTTGTTTCTGTTCAGTAAATTAATATTGTTTGAAGTTCTTATCCCTCTCCTGACCTGTATGTCGAGCGATGTTGCCTCCTGATACCCTGATAATCAGTTTCTCTTTAGTCTGAGTCATTCATGTTCACGCTTACATGGAAATGAAACACCATGAACTTCACAGCAGGGACTTTCAAGAGATTATATGTATGTAACAAACAACTCCTGCAACCTTAACCATAAACTTCAATTATTCTACGCACACACCATCGATGCTTTGAGCAGCCACCGTAGTCGAGTGGTCTGCGGCCCGTGTTCTGTATCGGGTCTCTGCTTGTGCAGGAAGACTACGGGTTCGAAACCCGGCCATGAAAACGAGCTGTTTCTCGTTTCACGCCGTGAGCTCGAACTTATCGGTAAGCCCTCAACTCCCCGCCTATGGACACATCCCAGGATCGTTGCATGGAGCTCACCATCATCCTTACTCTAAGAATGTTAACCTTAAGAATTTGAAAAACCAATATACTTGTTTGATTGATATACTTACTGACATATACTTGATGATTGTTTGTTTTTGTTTGAAGTTTTCGTGTTTTGATTCATATCATACAATGAACTGTGAAATAGAATGGGACAAATTACGACACGACAATAATTCAACCGAACATTATGTGAGAGTTAATTGAGATTGTGAGGTTAAATACTGATTAATATATACCATGGCTGAAAATATAAGATGAATATGAAAGCCAGTCTCTGCAGTGACTGGTCCCAATCACTGTAAAAACTTTTCGGGTATTTAGATGCCCTTCAAATACTTATTAGAATATCAGCAGAAGTTAGAATATGAGAATGTTTACTTGTAAATGCTCTATTTATTGAGAAGTTGTGATACGTTTCTGAGGCACTTGTTTCAATCAGGCTCAGAAATTTACAATTGTGCATTTTTTACAAAATCATTTCTGTTTCGATTGACTGTTGCAGAGAAAGCAATTTTTCATGCGAAGCAGATTCTTCCTTTTTTTGTCCAAGGTAGCTTGTACATATTCAGTTCAATTCATGTTCATTGCAGAACTTCACTTCCATATTCCACACTTGAGTTCCCTTAGTGGACTGCAGTATCGAGTGCCAAATTCAAAACAATTTACTTTTTTGGTATTCTTTGTCACGTACCAGCAAGGAAAAAAGGAAGAAATCGTGCTTCAAGGGATTGGAATGCACTTGGAACATTATTTCCACATTATTGAAAAAGGATGACTCTTAAATACTACCTCAGGTCTACAAACACGTAACATTATTCCCCAAACATCCCTTCATTTCAAAAGTGTGGGATAAAACCTTTAACAACTTCGTTTTTGACTTCAAGCCAATCAATTTCTTCATGTATTTGTAATCAGCAAGTCACGATTTTTATGTCCAAGTTTTATAAGCTACCCAAGTTGAATTTATATACCCAAGTTTACATTTCCCATAGTTTTAACATATTATACACTATCGCTAGGATGATTTAAAGAAACAATGTAGTGAAGAATATTTTCGCATTCTGAAATAAGCAAAATTCAAACATAGAACACACCGAAAATAGCACAGGACAATTTTCATGTCTTTATGATCTAAAACCTAATTTCTTACCCTCTTTAAACAATCATTAGGGTTTAGGCTACAAAGAGATATTTCTCTTTTTCATTTTGATGTGTTCTAAAATTAAGTTTTTTCCATTTCAACACTATAGTTGTAATATTTACATTTCAGAGCGCTTCTATGAAAAATTATTCCGTGTAAGTTTTTCTTCACTTAACGCGAGTGAAATTTTCTAGGAATCAAGTTTATAGCATTATAATATTACACTATACTATATTCCCTATTTTTATGATTTTTTTTAACATGACTCCCGCACTTGGTTGACAAAACTTCTATTATTCAATATTCAAAATTTTACTGATTATTCTCGACTCTAACAACTAAGTCTATTTTAGAGTCTGCCCAACCAAGCGATTGTATTTTTATGACTCAAACCCCGGCCTTCCAGAGCTTGTTATGCAAACGTAACTTGTTTCGCCTGAACTGTGAATGAGTGCAGAGCCTAGGGCCAAGGTCTGAACCGACTGCCAAGCAGACATAAAATTTTAAGATACGTCGCTCTCTGAAACTTTCGACGATAAGCGTAATCAACCAAAGGCATTCATTAACTTATTCTTAACCTCCGTGTTAACCTAGGATAACTTAATCCTAGTGTGAGAAACGGGTTTTTAACTAACTCTGACACTGCTTGTACGAGATGCATTAAAGCTATAACACATTCGATGGTGTTACTCCGGACTGGAAACATAAAGAAACATGCGGTTTGTTTTAAAATGCGCATATACTCGTACTGAATACATGACAGAGATAGCAGCACTATCCGGGGCACAAAATTCTAATGTCAGCGGTATGAGTGAGAACTGTTTTTGACACTTAAAATAGCACTCATCAATCTTCTGCGTTTCCAATCGTAAATTTCCAGCCTCATTTCTAAGAAATATGAAGTCCCCACTTTTTAATTTTTTGAGTTTGCATTAAGAAATTTATCGACATCATTTATGGCATTTCTAGCTGTGAGTACAAAAACAGGAAGCAAACTGTGAGTGAGAACAAGATTCACACTCCAAGGAACAAGAGTTTACGATCTCTTGTCACACACTTCCGTTCACGAGCTGCCAACTGACAGCAGCATAATGAGCGGAAATTTGGAAAAGCACGATTAATGTAGGAACGACTGGCGATGTTTAACCTCTAGTTTCTTGTTCAATTAATTACGTAAACGCCATCACCTTACGATCAATGACTATAACAACTGATGAATTTTACAGCAATAAGTGTTCGTCGCAGCCCATGTATTCTTCCATGGATGTTTGGGTGATAGGAAATGTAAAATTTCATCCCAAGCTAGATATACAATTTTGTTACAACATTTTTGCACAGTTTTACTCCCACGCATGAAATATCTTTAGCAAAGTCATGAAAACTTATGATTGATTTAGGAATATAATAATAACAATAATGATAATACTGATAAAGACGGATCTTATTGTACATTAATTGTTTTTCAAAGTTTCAATTTTAGCCGTTTTAGTAGCAAAAAAATGAAAACTCTAATAGATTTTTCTGGAAATAATGAAAATAGTAACCTCCAATATGCACGCAAAGGTTTAATTGTTTACATTGCTATAGTAGAATATTTTCATTTCCACTTGAAGAGAACAGTCTCTGTTTTATTCTTATTCCTTCTTGCACAACAAGCATGCACTCCAAGTCTGTGCTCGCAGTCTGGTAATGGACTAGAATAGAATACAATGTTACATGGCAACAGTACCAAGTCTTTTATTTCATTCATGGGTTGCTGCCCAAGTCTCATTCAGTCTAACGTAACAGCATCAATCACGCAGATACGGCTCAATTTCACACAGACATTTTAGCCCTGTGCTCACACCTTCAGCAATCACAGGAAATTCTGCCCCCCCACGCACACTGCAAACATACACAGGCCTTGAGAGTTAGAAAAAATATTTGATCAGAATTGAACAGAATTGGAGGGTTACTTATCCAATATTAATCGAGACGATTTTTCGATGTGTTCACAGTGACAACAAGAACAATATTTTTCCCGGTAACTGGTTGTAACTGGTTTCAGGTTCTGGCGGTTTTAACTGAAAAGAAATTTAGAGCCTGAAATGTAACTTTTTATTCTTAGTTTATGACCGTTATTTCTTGTTTGCACGTAATCGTCGCTTCAAAGAAGCCCTTTTAAGGTAACATCGTTAAGACCGTTGAGATATTTACACTTTTCGATAAGTTGTCCTCGCACTCTAAATAATTTTAGAGGAATGAGTTCAAGCTGCTAAAGACACCTTTCATAGCTGCTGAGCTTGCAAAGCGCAGAAATCATCTTCATTACTCCACGTTTAATTTTTCCACTTAATTAATGTCGCTTTATACGATAGGAGACCACAGTTGCAGTGCATATTCTAGATGGGCCAGCACTTACGCTTTATAGAGTGGCAAGAAAATGTTATCTGACTCATATTTAATGTTCATTGCCATGAAAGCAGGGATCTTCCCATACCTGACACTTTTTTCCGCCTTTTCTTATGCTTGTGATTTCAGTATTTATAGCAAGTCTTAACCCAAACCATACGACACAACTCAAAAAGTTCCTAAACTACGCACGAACAAACTACGAACTTATGAAACGGGAGCACGATAGCTTTGATTGCAAAGTACTGATGAGGAACAAAAAAGCCGAATAATTTTACATGAAACTTGAAGATAAAACTGCATCATATTCCAACAAAGCGTATGAAATTAAACAATGACCATCTTTTCATTTCGTAATAAACTAAACGCCTTATAAATGTCAAACAACAGTCATACTAAAGGCTTAATAGATACAAAAGAAAACTCTATCGTCAAGACCATATCTGGACCAGAAGGATTGTAAAACGAACAACTAGATACGTCAAGGAAAATTAACTAATTGATGTCGCAGCACAAGCGAAAAATAAGCCGAAGAGCTTCTATATACTCTTAAATGGCAGACGACTCAAAAGAGATACGAGTACTATTGGACTGCTGATCGACCCTGTTGGCTCAACTCAAACGAACAACTAAAGCAGAGCCTGTATTCAAAATAACTAGCAAAAAAGGTGTACGTATGGGCAACCCTGTTCTAATTTTACTTCACACTCTTGCACTGTATTGTACTCTACTCCTCTACACTCCACTCCGCTGTACTTTACTCTATTGTAAATTACTACACTCTATTGAACTCCATTTAACTTCAACCCCTTCCATTACAATTTCTATCTCTTCATGATTCCGAATTCATACATTTCATACCATCCTGATGTATGATGAGGGACCAGTGTTATTTTGTTTAACAATTTTCGGATGACTTCTCGATTACAGTGAGTAAATGCTGTGCATTTGCTCAGAGCGCTAAAAGCAATGAAGTTTGTTCTCGGTTTGTAACCATGGTGTCAAATGTCAGTCAATTGGAATTTATTTTTCATGAGTGATAGCGAATGCAATTTATTAAACGGTTCAGTTTTTAATTAAAAACTATATGTAGAGTTCTCAAATCAATTTAGGTGTCACAGTTATTCGTAAGTGTATCGTACACAATAAAATGCTGTCGCTAGACACGAATTTTGCTTATTTTTCCAATATTTTATATAAATAGGAGAAAAATGAACATGTATGTATCCATATACTCCACAAGTAAGAGGCTCTGTATTCAATGCATATAAACGGTTCCCTATTGTGTTAAAAATATGCTTGGGGAAATTTTTTACGAATATTAGGCTCATTCACTATGAAAATTTTCTGAGCAATGCTACATAGTTGGCATCATGGAAACTATAATTGAGTAGTCCTCAAATAATGAAAATAACACTTGAAAATTATATGTTACACGCAGAAAGACAAATGCAAAATTGCAACGTGAATGTACATTCTCTACTAACAATTTGAAAATGAGACGGATTACATTCATAATTGAGATATTCTTTAGGTATGCTTTGTCTTAAATACATGGATGTGTTGTAGAATCACCAAAAGTGTTAAATTCATAGCAAAGGTTAAAATCTTTACGTCCATTGGGAGGACAACGATTTGACTCTGTTCTTAGTGACTGCAATTTGCAGGATGCAGAGAATCTGATAGCCTTGAGTTAGCACGGACGCTCCTTCTGCTATCTTCAAGTTGTGCAGTGGAACGGTTGCATTACGTTAAAGGATTTCGGACATTTCTGACAAAATTTGCAGCCAATCGTAAGTGTACACCATTTCCCAAGGTAGTAAACTAAAGTTTTTTGTTCAAAATTATGATAGTTGTGTACTCTCCCTAGGGCCTTTAAATACTCTTCGCACAAATTTTAAGCTTTGCTTTCAGTAACTTGGGATTTTTAGATAATTACGATTCAGCACTTGGGATTTTCCTGTGCTTTGTGAATCGATTTGAATAAATAAGATTGGCACAACAAATTCCCGGTTTTAACCTTAAAATTTCATTATGACATATTACACTGCTATCGTAATTAGTGTTCTTAGTAATCGGGACTGCTTAGACATATGAAACACCTCATGAGTAATTAACTAGTGTGACTTTAACGATCGATCCTTCGTGGGGCCTGAACTATTTTTCAATGTGATATGAGGAGCAAAATTGATGTCTAAAAGGGCTCTGATATATGGGAATAATAACTGAGTGCTATAATATGTCCCATTTTACCATTATGGTGTCTATATGAAACCTTCATAGCAGCTCAACGATTCTTTCAAAGCAAGCAATCTTACTATAGGGCCCTGATGATTATATAATATTTCAGTTTTTTTCTCGCTCCTGCTCCTATAATTAGCGGATATTATATACGAATAATGGGCACAGCTATAGAATATTTGCGCCAAATAAGCCACATGCACCCGCCATAAACTTTATGTAATGTGAAATACTAATTTAAAAATAGCCACTTCTCGATAATATGCTATTGGCATTTCATAAGTTTTCGTGTCTAGTTACAGGCAAAATTCCTAATTAAAATTATTGAAGGGAAAGTTTTCGAAGTGCTGATTATGTCATTGGAGAATTTTTTTTGTAGAATCCTTATCATTTTCTCTCAGTCCGGGATTTGAATCGTTAGTTGTTCGTCGAGAAAATTTTAATCCTTACCCCTAAAAATTTACTCAAAATGGTTTAGGCTCTATTATATTTTCTAGAAAATAGAATGACCCACGTATGTGACGATCAAAGGAGAAAAGGTATTATTAAAAGAATAAAATGGGCAATTAGTTATGGCTCATTATAATTCATATATCAAAAATTTGGCTCTTAACCAGCACGTCATTGAACTTGCAAAAATTCAAAGTCTGCCCACGCAGGTTGTCCAAACTGACGAGCAGAACAAGAAAAATACTTGCTGTAAGTCTGTAACACTTCTCTATCGCAAATGTCGAACGAGTCATAAGACTATAATGTGGTCATAAGACAACGCATTATAAAAGAGAGACTTGGATTTCTATGGGCGAAGTGCCTACTTAACACAAAAGTGGAGATTATGAGTCCTCGTATTTTTTGCCAGGAACCCTTTATTGAACAGACCTTCTTTCTATTTGGGAACTTGTTCCTTGGTTGCAAGTGATTCTGGTGAAGTGCCGATCTTTTAGTATTTGCTGTTTTGGCTGAATATTCTATTTTTCTTATTGATTGGAATTCTAAATTCCATTTAAATATTCCTAGTAGAGGGTACATTAAATTTACGGTAATCTGATTCACTTGGTTGAGTTATTATTTGTGTGAATTGTACTCTTTCACCCCAACTATTAATTCCAACATTATTAATTTAAATGAACTCAAAATCGTCCTCAGTTTAAGGAGTGCAATTACAGTGAATCTTGACATAAGTTTTCAATACAACGCTATGTATGAGCATTCATAAATCTACATAAGATAATTTCAAAATAAAGTAATGTCATAAATCACATTCGTTTAATACTTTCCCTCCAGAGAAAAAAACATGTAAGCCTTCTAAATTATAAATTCTATCAAGAAAAATGTAGAATCTCGAGCGACTAATGAATTTCGAACTAAATGTGACATAACAACGCGGGTTAATTCCCTCTGCGGAAATGCTGTTGGGCAGCAGTTACTGCGTAATAAAGTTCGAACAACTATGTAAGACCACCCAGAGAATGTAGCGCAAGTCTAAGGGAGACTAGGAAGTTGTTTCATTTTAAGATAGGTGTACTAGCACGCATGGAAACTTGAGTTTCACTTATGCTGTGCAATTAAAAACTGTTTTATTGAGATTGAATGAATAATATCATCTCAATATCATTTCCGAGGTAAAAATAAATATGCATTTTGAGGACAGCAGTACGTTCAATTCCAACAAATTTAAGTTGGTGTGAATCTTTTTCTCGTTGAACAATGTTATATGGTAGTTTATCCGAGAAAAATGTGATATCTTTTAATTTTAAATCGAACCTTTTTCTTCATTTTTCTTTCAAGTTCGAGGCACCGAGTTCCGAGTTGAAACGATCTAGTTCCCAGACATCTATTGTAACTTATGGAAAACCCAAGACTCCACACGTCTGAGTAAAATTCTAGCTTAAAGTGCCTAAAGAAGAGTTACAATTCAAGACTCAATTCAACAAGCCATCTCTATTGTGATGGTTAAGACATAATGTTGTAACTCCGTAAATGTTTTCAAAACGTAGTAATCTTTGTGTCCCATATTTATTTATTTATTAACAAAATTACCCTGTATGATTGTGACAATATAAAGTGTACATTTCTATCAATAGGAAATCATTAATGTTCTCCCATTTAAAAGTTTTTCGTATTATTTTTTTTTAATTTTTCATACAACATTGCTTATATTTTTCCGTGAATATTATCGTTCAGAATATGCGCTAGCTAACGAGGCCTAGATTAAAGGCATTTTTAGACACATCTTATACTATCTATATAATAATTTGTTACGTACACTGTTCCTAATGAAATTTTCTGCTAGCTGAATTCTGTACATGAGACTCATGTATTATCAAACTAAACAAAAAAACATATACCATTCTCGTTCTCATGACGGAAACACTGGAGAGAAGATATGGTAGAGTTCATTATGAATCTATCGGGACTGTCAGAACGATTTAGCTGAACGTATTATCAAAGAAAAAATTAATTCACTGTTTTCGCACAGGGTATAATATTTCAACAATTGTGACGCTGAAACAAAATCGATCCACGAACTTGTAATCAACCAAGAGTTGGGAAGGATAAAATATTGAAGTAACTTATTGTATGTCATAATACCTATTCCCCACCTCTACATCTATATACTTAAGAGCTTAGCATCATAATAATTATTGACATCGTAATTTATGATAATTTATTATTTTAATAGGATTTGACTATATTAACAATTCCATATAAATTTGTCACCCTTTGCATTCCTTACTTCGTTTCATCCTAGGGAAAAAAATTAAGGATACGAGGACACATCCCTGAGAAAGTCTGAAATCAAAGTTATGTGCTTCTTCGTTCAAAAGAGTAACCACTGATTCTCCTCATTCTGTTCAAACTAACTTGATTTATCATCTAATCTAAATTTTTTCTAGAGATCTTAAAGGAAAGTTCAACAATAAAGTTTTGTTAATTGATATTTTCTGATTCCACATTCTTAAATGAAATAAGAAATTATAAAAGCTCGTAGTTCAAAATTTTACCACAGGGAAACTAAATTTTCATACATGAGTGCACTCAAATTTGCCAAGTTTGTAAAAAACGTTACTGAAAGAATTAGAGAGAGGTTTTTAATGGATTGTGCTTGTGCTAGTCCATGGGAGTAGGTTTCACGGTTTCCCTGTGTCATAATTCAGTTACTTGTGTGTTATAAATAATTAATCAATAGCAGACTTACGTACATGGTCTGAGAACGCCACAATTTTTTTCCAACCACCAATTAAACCTGTTACGCTCAAAGCACAAAAATTCACAGTGCACATAAGGTTACATTATTCCTGAAGCCAAAATAGGCACAATGTAGCATCAAGTCCGCTTCTCTTCATCATTGGCATCTACGTATAATATAACCTTGACCTCGGAATCAGTACTAAAATCGACAGGTTTGTAGACGACACAAAACTCACAGAGCGTTCATTGACTAAAACAGAGTACCTATTCAAACAGATTTCAATCAACTACCTTCAATGAACTGAAACCTGGCAAATGAGCGTCAATATTTACCAATATTCAGCAACGCACACTGCTGCCAATAACTGGCGTTTCAGACATGCAAAGAAAATCAATAAGTTCGCTGGCAGTTTCAGATCATCTCCGAACTTTTTGAGTTAACTAATGTTGATGTAGACCAGGGGTCGGCAAAATGGTCGATATCAACCCCTGTGGGTTGAAGCTGGTTTTAGCCATGCGAATGCGATTCTAACAGAGCAAAGAAATAGACTAAACTTGGAAAACCGTAGTGATTTCCGGTTAAAGCTTACCAATTTTAAACCAAATATCAATAGCCTTGCTGCCGCTCATCAAGCTCATCCATCTCATTAATATCAAGTTTATTGATAAATAGATAAGTTACTGTATTTTTCATTATTCTGTTTCGATAAAAAGCATAGTGCGTATTTCCATGGCAGTTAATATTATTGTCAAGTAGCACATTTGTTTTATATAATTAAGTTCATATCAATTTTTCAACAATAAGTATTGTTAGATTTCGAAACAGTCAAAATTCTGTATACGTAGGTAAACTTCTATTCTTTTCTTTTTTACTTTAAATCAGTGAAGGCTGCTTCTTTCTCTTAATATATATCTTAAAACATTGTATAGGGTATTGTAACCAACATAAGATTGGTTTGGTTTATAACATTTCTCTTTATTTTTGGTCATCAAAAATATCAATAATGGTTTAATATTTTCTTCAGCTATTTGTATGTGTGTGTGCATGGAGGGGGTCAATGTAAATACAAATATCCTACGAAGGGGTCGTCGGGTAAAAAAGTTTGCCGACCCCTGATGTAGACGAAGAAACGCGGGCTCAAAACGCTTTCTTATTGATCTCGTGATGATATTCGTGCCCAACTGATAAATTGATCATTAACCTTCATTTGATGAGTACATCCACGGAGTTAGTTTCATATCTTTGAAAGTTTTTATCTTGTGTAGCAAAGGCTTCAAATTTGACATGGAAGCTTTCATGGAAAATTCTTTTGAAAGTTTCTTGAAAGTCAAGGTAAATGAGACGTTTGTGTTGTCGAAAATACGGTGGACTTCTCGGAGGAAGTAGAGTTGCTTTGTAAATATTTCAGCATTTTCCGAAAACATACTTGATTGTGTTTAATCAAGTTTTGAATTAAGAGGTGTCTTTTTATTCGGATTTGAGTAATATTTCCATAGTCAAAGTCACCTGAGTACGTTAACCAATTGAATGCTTCCACAACTACTGCATCAGGTGATGACTACCATATACAGCAAGATGTTGCTCCACCACGCTAGCATGTCGTAGTTAGAGAATTTTTTAATGAATATCAATCAAACAGCCTGACTAGTAGCTTGGTCGTGTTGGACAGATGATCGGGTGTTGCTTGAGTCACCTACGAGGTAAGTAGATCTAACTGTTGATTGCTATTCTTTTGGGAGGTGCATAAAGAGTAAAAATTTTGTACGACCGTCGCCTAAGACCATGAAGGAGCTGAAAACTAATTACCAAATCAGTTTGCATAATAAACTCATGTATGATGTAACGAGTCTGAACCGAACTGGACTACTGCATCGATATTTGTCGAGTAACCAGAAAGATTCGCGCAAGTGTCTTTCATTCTAAGCTATTTAACATGAAACAATGAAAAGTGTGTGCCTGAAGTGACTTACTGCGGAAGATTGTAAGCATAAAAAAATGACATTCCCGCTTGAAATTAGTGAGCATTTTAGTGGCGACCCAGTATACCCCGCAGAAAAATCTCTCAGCCCTTGCTTGACGCATCAGTCTCGTTTGTTTAACGGAGCGATCGATGCAGTTGCTTGACGATGCAACGTCACGTCAGGGCAGAATGCTGGTGACCAGGGCCTTCGCAGCAATAGGTGGGGACAAGTCTATCATTTACTTTATTTATGGTGTTTTCCTGGTTCAATAAACTGACGCACAGTAACTATACGCATCTTGAAGTAATGTTTTGGCTGCACACTTTAATACTTTGACCCATATACATATTTGTGAGTGTTTCATTTCAGGTCTTGCGATCTTATGTTTTAATGTATATGAGTAAGTAATTCCCAGTAAGTTCTAATATAAGGGTATGATTGACATTTCAAGCTGATTAGGGTCAAATGTGTCCTTTGAATGCTTACCGACGTTCATTCATAGAAGAGAAAGTCAAACTAGAAAGCGCACATGAACTTCTGACAACCTCCTAACTGACCAATAGAAGCGTGAAGTTATTCTTCAGGGATGTTTCACAAACAGTTTTTTCTGAATAAATTTAGGTCATCACCACCATATGTTCTGTGTTTTGGTCTTTGGCAATGGTCTAAGATTATAACAGCACAAGAAGCAAACGCTTAAAGGATTGGCTTTGGAGGACAATATTCCGCCAATTAACCCTTTATTACTGGGCGTCCTGGCGTTATTTACATGAATCGTCTGTGCTATTTCTCGTCTGTGAGTATTATTTTTAGAGCGTTAAGGTTGCTGCCAAAATTCAATGACCGAATTCCAAATCTTTTATCTTGTACAGTTCAGGGGTTATTTTAATCAATTTTATTTGAAAAGTTTAAGATAGAGATCACTACTCATTATCTTGTACGTTGCACCAATTGGGATCCTAAGATAAGTATCTTAAATCTCCGAGAATTACAATAGCCTGATCTTTCTCGCAGCTTCTTGAGTATGCGCATAAGTTGGCGGGTTGCATAGACGTCCTTTTCCCTTCATTGTTTTCACGGTTTCATGTTTCAGCAATATTTTGCTGAAATTATAAAGTTAACACTTATTCTCCTTTTAATCGTTATGTACTTGACGCAGAACTTCCGTTTAATGGCACTAAGAGAACTTGTTGCAACATACTGTGTGGTTATCTAGTTATGCAGGTTTTGGTGAATATTTTGGTCAACATTGGTTTTAAGCCTTTTGAAATCGAAGGGAAAACTCGTGTTTCAATTTAATGGCCTACACTCACAAAACTGCAGCATTATAAATACAATAAGTATGATATAAAAATTATTTTAATACTTGTTTTAAATTAGTAAGATGTCTATTAACGGCTTCATAGACAATCTATATGTGTAAGCGCTTCCACGAGGATGGAAACCATCTGAATTAGTCCAGCTTCAAAATAATCATTGATGGTGTTGATTTCTTCTACCCTGGCAGTGATTACTGTGTGTAAGTATGCTAGGATTTTTGGAGAAGACGACCATGAGAGGTTTTAACTCGAAAAGGGACTATTACGAACTCTAGCGCCTCGCTTTCCTTTATTGGGGGGAAGAAGTGGACCTTCCGGCGTCTCGGCTCTTGGGGCGTATCACCAGGTCGTATGGTAAAAGTCATTCAGATCTTGATAATGTTTTTTTTCACTGCGTAAAAATTAGGCATTCACGTTTATAAAGAAACCAGAAGCTGGTAGTTTTTATCAAATTTATCAGTATAAGACAATGGTATAAACTTCATAACTAGATATCCATGAACGACCTGTAACTTTTTTATGCAGCCGAATTTTTCAGAGAGCGTAAGGCACTACACATACGTCTCGAAAACCTATCATACCATAGCGTTGCATCAGTTATTTACATACATGTATGATGAGAGGCTGTTTCCCTTTGACATGACTGCTATGATTCAAAAATTCTCTCCCTCAGCCTTCTCGAAAGGCTTCAAAAATTTTTAACTGGAAAAAACATGAATTTCATGAACAAAAATTTAAAACCTAAAAGTTCTATCCTTGACGATCTGTACTCACCAGAACGGCAAAGAAAATTCCCCACTGAAGATGATGAAAGTGTGAGCCTGAAGAATTCCAAAGCCTTTGAATAATTCCTTGGCTTGTTTCCCATATATGTGACTACCTACGATGTGTTTCCCACACCAGGTAGGCCGAAAACACTGAACAAACCTTTAATTAAAAGTCTTGTTTGTTTGGCAACTCTTATCTTGCCTTGCTGCATATCATTCAAAAGCTTGTTAATAAAACCCTAAAGATAAAATTTGGTTATTGTTGTGTACTGTGAAATGGTTTCCCGGCGAGATAAACGAGTGGAGGTGTCTTCACTTTTTCGTGCGGGAATCAAAGTGAATGAGGTCGCAAATCTGTTAGAGGTGTCCCGTACTACCGTCTACGCGATCAAACGTGCTAACAGTGGTCGAAAGAGTATTGTGGATCGAAACAGCTTGCTAGATGCCATTCAAAACAGTCCCTTGACATTCATGCGCCAGCACGCCTGAAGGCTCGGGGTTGGATCTGTCACAGTTTGACGAGCAGTTGCAAAGCTGGGAGGCACGTCTCTTGTCATTGTTGAGAGGCCGCTGCTCACTCCAATCATCCGTGCCAAGCGTTTTGAGCGTTGTCAAAGGCTCATGAATAATCTCAAGTCTACTCCCGCTGGTCGAGTGATCACCTTCTCAGATGAGAAGACTTGGACAGTCGACCCGGTGAAAAACATTGAAGCCAGCACATCGAGGCCAAGGCCTGTCGTGTTCGTCACTCAAACATCACCGCCCTTGGAGCATCCGTTGACTGGGAGTGGGTGACCATGGACACGGACTACGTTCTCAAGATCTGCAAAACCTTCAGGCGCTGTCTCAAGGCCACCATCACTTCAGATGGCGGGTATATTGAATAAAATTGAAGATTCGACCGGTCTTTTATTGCCTGAAAATTTTTCTCACTATGGTCAAGGAGTTTATGAGGGACTTAGGGCAGAATTTAGATTTAAGGTTTGTTCAGCTTTTTTTTGGTCCACCCGGTAGTAATTTCTATAACGCTTCATCGTCTAATACTCCAATACGACTAATTTACACTCATTCACTTATATGGTTAGTATTTTTTATTTATATGAAGTGTTTTCAGTCATTTATTTGGTCTCATTGTAGTATTGTTACGAGTTATTAAAGATACCGAATTACAGAATTGATGAACAATATGAATAGAACCGAAAATCTCAAAATGGTTTTCATTAATTCATTGAAATTGTGAACAACTCCGTAGGATGGATTCCTAAGACTTTTATATTTCTCCTTATGTATTGAATAGCAGTGCTCACTCTGGTAACATTTTTTCAACTCGAGTCCAGAAATATTAATATAGTTTCAGCTAATGTATTTTTTCTGTTTTTCTTTTCAGTTCAGAAATTAGGAGATAAATATGTTTCCAGAATGGCTTCTGCACCAGTGAGGAGGAAATTTATTACTAATAAAATTTTGCTACAAAGAAGTTTCAGGAATAATTTCGCTGCTGTTTAGAATGAGATTTATTTTTTCAAATTATTTGGAAGCTAGCCAGTTCCCATGAACGATGTTTCATAGGTAATTCTTCATCTGTTTGAACTTGAAAAGTCTGAAAATTATGAAGACAGGACGGTCCCATTAAAATGAGCTGACAAATTTACTCCAGAATTTGTTTTGCTAGTATTTGTTCATGTTTGGCGAGGCAGTCCATTTCTTCACGGCGTTGCTATCAAGAAAACGGTACCCGCGTCATTTGTCTTTCAGAGACCTGAATAAGAGAAAGGTTGACCGTGCCTTATCGGCACTATACAATAGGGGAGGCAACAATATCCTGCCAAGCTATCTGACACATTCCGCGGTCCTCAAGATGATATATGGTCTGGTGGTGTTGTGTTTAAATCACAAATTTCCTTCTTCTTACGTTTTATACGAAGATATCATCATCGTTTTCAGTGCACCAACACCAACATTTAATTCTGCACGCTTCTCATTCAGTGTTATCTTCCGATTAGCACAGGAATTGATTGAAGTGTGCTGCCGTTTCCAGAGTGGTGGCTGTGCATTGCAGTCTGAGGAGTGGTTTGTCCCTCATAATTTTGTCGACAATCCGGAATCAACACACCCATTTCCGAATTGAGCTGACAACTGTCTCCGCTGCGTAATCTTCAACCAAGTGCCGATGAATGTCCATTGGTTTGACCTTTGCTTGTAGAAATTCATCGGTGCATCTCTGTTTCTGATGCAAATCCATGACATCGGGTACTTCCTTAGACTGTCACTTTGTCAACATCTCTAATTGGAAGATGTGAGTTTCAAGTTAGAAGTGCAAAGATCCAATCATCACAATAGTGCCCCAAACAATGACTTTAAGTACTTTGAGAGGGAATAAAAAATAGGATACACTACTCCTGGGGCGACTTTTGTACTTTGATTCTTTGAACTTCTCCAGCGACGAACTTTGGCATATAATTGCAGCCCATGCTTTCCTCGAAAAAGATAAATATAGAAGTAAACTATTTTTACTGTGTACACATATATATGGGGGAATAAGAAAAATTTATTCATCTAAAAATTAATGACAATCATTTGCTGTCAGAGTTTTAAAAACTTTGAACCTGTTAAAAACTGTAATTGTCACTCCAATGACAATTGCAGAAGCATAAATATTTTTTTCGACTTGGAAATTAATTGAGCGTTCTTTGAACACTACAATAAAGCATGAAAGAGTGAGTGCTATAATAATGACATCGATCGAAAACACTGCGCAAATGAAAGGTTCTAATTAAAATTTTAAAGTGATTTGACGGTAATAAGAAAATGCCGCCGTGTGAATGCAATTTTTGAATAGTTCTATCATCACCCCAGCTATACACGTTTTCACCAGCAGGGCAGGAATGACCACTATAAACGTATTCAGTGCATGACAACGCACACCAGTATTCAATTAATTTCAATTTGAGAAATGATTGTTCTTGAATAATGTTGATTTTGCAGTTTTTTGCAGCACTTACTATCTGCCGCCGTCTGATGCTCACTGTCTCGCTCTAGTCATCAATGGTGGTTGACTTGAAACGCCTTGTGCGTAAAATGAGTGAGCGTCTACACATTTTAGAAGCTCGTTGGATGTTGAATTCAGCCAAAAAATTAAGAAATTTGTTATTTTTTTTAAAGCTTTTGTCTTGCACACCAGGGCTGAATTCCCAGGCTGGTAAAATCTTTCTCAGTTGGAGTTCTGCTGATGAAAACGAATGTTGTAGTAAAATGTCATTCGATAAAACGTTCGAAATACGTTTAAGCGAAAAATCAAAACGACTACAAACTCTACGGTTGCCGGAGCTGAATCCACAGTGGCAAAAACCTGTGTCAGTAAAGAAGTGCTTTGCGTGAGCTTCATTGACTTCACTGTCACTGAATATCAACGACCGACAAGCCACTCTTTTTTTCAAACAAATAATAATTTGAGGTTGAATTCACAAGCAATGATAATCGATCATTACAAGCGAGCAGTACTCTTGATTTGAGGTTTCTACAATACAAGTTTTAATTTCTCGAGGAAACGGCCAAAATATGAATTTAACCGTACTTCACTGCGAAGCACGGAAGATGTGAAATAGTGATTTGAGTACCTATACCAAAATAAGTGTTCACGCAATTATTACTGTATCTAAAAAAATGTAAAAAATAAAAAAAAAATTAATTAAAGATACCTACATATATACCTTCATCTGGACATTTCTAATGATATAGTCCAATGCATTGTCGTAACGTTGCTCTCCTATGGTGTTTAAGTTTTCGAGGTACGAATGAACTGATTCACTGAGCTCAGATAGTGCAAAAATGGGAAGGATTCAAAAAGTTCAGTTGTACAGAATGATTTACACCAATGATTACCATCTCTCAATTATTGAGAATTTGCAGCGAGCGTTTGCGAAGAAAGTAAAAAATTTGTACGTTCTGAGGTTTCTGAAATGGCTGGAACAAATTTCCCAATAAAATTTTGTAGAAACTCGATGTGCATAGTACTTAAAAATTAAATAATCTACTCCAGAAGAGGCACAGGACGCCGAAATTCCATCATAACAAGCAATTCTGCATACCTGCATATTTTTTTAATTCAGCAGGTGTTCCAGTTGGTTTATCAAGCCTGGTAACTACTGCTTCATTTCACGAAAGAGATGTTTTGTTTTCAGGGAGTATTTGGAATTCATATCAGTATATTAACAATGATATTTGCATTGAATATATCGGTAGGTAGAAAAAAATTCACGGAAATTAAAACAGCGGTTCTACCTCGATTAGGATGGTGCTAAGTTCAGCCGCATGGCCTGACTATAATAGCTGATGACAATGTAACATATTACGTTACGATTCACCGCATTGAGATGTTTCCAGAAGAGATGAATGAAATGGGGAGTTAATGAAAAATATTATTCATGCTCATGATTCATTCTATCTGGCTTAATATAAAACTAGACTTCTTTTACTCCAGACGTGTAATAACTTTTTTTATTGTACATGTTGCATTCGATTTTTTATTCTTACCTTTTGATGAAGTGGTTGGTGATATTTCATATGATTTTTCCGTTCAAGGCAAATCTGGTATTATAAAACGTTCCAGAAGATTTCATACACAAGTGCATCTATCCTAAAACTGCCTCCAGTTTTAAAGTACATTGATGTGCTTCAAGTGGCAGTGTTCTCTTGAAGTTTTGAGAACATCGACCCATCAGAACGGCAAATTCAATTAATGTCTTTACAAAATAACTTCCCTAATGGAATTGCAGCCGAGCCAACGAGGAGGCTGGTCCTCCAATATTGAAACAATACGTTGGAGGAATTTCAGCCGACTGAGCCGTCCGAGATGACTTGAGTGGACTTCTGGTTTGGTAGTCTGCTTTTGGAGAGCTAAGTTCAATGACAGAACATCAAAACCTCGTTTTTCGAACTCAAGCAGGATCAGCAACTGAGCTGTGTCGTAGGATACCTGATTCGTTAGGAAGAGAACTTGTGTATGAATTAATCTCTATCAAAAATATTTTCCTTACTGTCAAAAGAGTTGATTTCTTTAATTCCGGGGATATTATTCGGCGGCAACCCCTATGGATTGCTCTGGATGTTTTTCAAGCAGAAAAATATGTTTCATGAAAGTTTTAGCGTTCCCATACAAATGTTCAAAATCAGTGCATAAAGGTTCAAGTTCCTTTACATACCTCTTTTAGCTCCAGCGATAACGATTTAATTCAGTATAAAAAAGTAACGTCTTGTACCATAGATGACGGCAGTGCACCATTCACTTACTAAAAAAAGATTGTTTAAAAAGATATAAGTCATATAATGGCATGGATAACACATAGTTTTGACGGTATCATTTTGATATTTGCATTTCTTTGACAGCGTTAGTTGTGAAAAAAATCTGTGCCGAAACAAATTCTTGACGAATTTTCAGAAAAATAGTTGTAAACGTTTCGAAAGAAATATAGGGAGATGACAAATAAAATGATGACGTGAGACGTCATCATTTATGGGAGATGACGTGTCAAAAATATCAACTTTTTCACCTTCTCGGTGTCGACACAGGCTGATGTGTGAGCTTGAAGAAGAGTGACAACATTTTGGATCGTTTTGTCAAACGGGATGTCATGGTGCATTGCATAGCGCACAGTTTCGTCGAACTAAGTATACGATCTCAGACCATTGTTGGGATGAAGTATCTTAAACAGTGGTACTAATGCCGTTCTTGAACGCAGTGAGCGTTAGTAGGGAACACAAAGTGGGCTTGTTTTCGACAATCACAGACAGGCTGCATTCACTGAAGTTGTCGGTCATGAACAAACACACAAGCCTTTCTTTCGATCTTGAAATAATTAAGTTCTTGTACTGCTTCTGCAGGTTACGGTCAGGTTTGAAAGCATCAAATGAATTAATCTTATCCTTCTGAAAAAAATACCTCAGTTGCTGGTTTTCAACTCTCGCCGGGCGAGGTGTGAGTTTTGGAGAGTACAGACATGAAGCAGGCACATTGAAGATACTGTGCGGCGCCTGTTCTCCTTATTGTAATTACCCTGACAATTCACAACCCCTCACTTGTTCGGCATTTTTAATACATATAATTAGCAATACACTTTGTAAACAAACAGTATCCACTTAGAAATGCAGCAATGTGCCTCGATGCAAACAGCAATCTCCGATTCAAACCGAGCGACAGACTACGACAATGTTCGCACCATGACAGATGGGGGATAACTGAACTCAGTAAACTGGCCTCCGCTACAGCAGTCAGCTATATGATTGTGCACGTGCTGTTTACAGTAGTTATTGAATATTACTTATATTACCAGTTCATTTGTTTTTAAGTGTTCGACGTGCAACCATGAGTCCGGAGAACTTGGACAGCACTCGTAAATCGGTGTAATATGTATGTCCTACCCGAATAATTGTCCAGCTGTTGGTTGTGTGAAATAGTGAGAATTTTTCAGAGTGCTACCAGCCGAGCATCTGAGCTGTTATGTTGTTTTGTGCGATTTCATAATGTCATGTTTAGTGACTCTGTGGATATTGATTTTAAATTATGTTCTGCACAAACGTGGTATCAAAATTTGCTGCAAGCTCAAAAAACTGCTACAGTTGCCCATTGTATGAATATAAAAGTAATTAGAGGTGCTACCATACCCAAATGCAAAAGGTTCCTTTGATACAAACGCTGCAAGAACAGACGAACATCACCGTTCATGAGCACAATGCAGGATGCCCATGTGTTCATATATCACGCCCAATACGACAATTTGTTACTTCCACAAATATTACAATTATTCAACACTTTACTTAATTACCCAATCTTGCACCCTCCCCTGCCATCTCGCCAAAAAGAAACTACCTATACCAATATCAATATTCTGTATATGAACACTTACATCATATGAACACTTGTACATCATGATGCACTGCATCGACATTTTCTTTTTTATCGCTACAGTAACCA